>OU696584.1:8545443-8765443 GCA_916048095.2 Sacculina carcini
AATTTTGTTCCAACATGAAACATTGACAAGTGATTAAATAATAATTATATGATAAAGTGATGAAACATTGTTATATATATATATGAGTTGTTAAATAATTATATATATATAATAATGTGTGATGTATGAAACGCTATATTATATAGATTTAATGACACAATATTACCAGATACACAATTCATAGTACTCTCACACACACATATTGAGTGTATATGTGTATGTGTGTGTGGTTTCAGGCGGCGATTCGGTCAGAAGCGACTGAACACACAGCCCCTGTCCTGCTCCTCCACTGTTGTTGTTGGCGGCGACGTCTCACTCAGCAATTCATCCCGCAACACTCAACAGTCACATGTAACTGCCGATACATTGTTCAAGCCGGACGCGACTATCGTGCGAGCCACGCCATCCGTTGCTGACTTGAGCTCAAACAAGACAGCCATGGCGGTTGGTAAAGACACGGGTGCTGTTCTGGGCAGTGACGCGTTGCTTGTCAGATTGCGCGGTCAGTTGGAAGCCGGAGCAGAGGCCGATGTCCCGTCTTCTTCTTCTTCTTCGGCAGCAGCGGCGGAGGAATCAACCGACTACCAGCAATTGGTCGGAGAAATTCGCCAGTTTCTGCGTTCACTCGACGGCTCGCGCGCTTCCACTGATCAAATTATGCGCAAGTTCGACCGACAGATGTCGCATCGGTCGGCACACGTGTTCCGCGCCATGCTGCTCGAATGCTGTCGATTTCGGCGCGACAAACATCACGTCGGCTGGTGGTGTTTGAGACGAGATCTGCGCTGAGATCGGGCCAGTTGTAACAGTCCAGTTGTACAACAGAACCGTAGCTTTTAATTATGCAACTTTTCTTCCGACTGATTCAGTCTTTTCAGCCTGCCAGTTGCTTTCCGTGTTGCTTTGTTTGTGTGTGTGTTTGTTTGTGTATGCGTTTGTTTGTGTATGTGTGTGTGTTGGTGTATGTGTGTTTGTTTGTGTCTGTGTGTGCTTGTGTGTGTATGTGCTTGTGTGTGTTTGTTTGTATGTATGGGTTTGTGTGTGTGTGTTTGTGTGTGTTTGTTTGTGTGTGTATGTGTGTGTGTGTATGTTTGTTTGTGTGTATGTGTGTGTGTATGTTGGTGTGTGTATGTGTGTGTTTGTGTTTGTATGTTGGTGTGTGTGTTTGTGGGTGTGTGTTGTTGAAGGGGCAGTTGCCGTTTACAAAGTTGCCTATTTGCCAAATTGGTTTATTTATCCAGTCAGTCGGTCAGTTTAAGTGCCTTGGGCGATGCGATTTTTATAACGTCAATCGTATCCGTTAAGTTTCTGTGCATTTGAGCTTCGTATCGTCGACAAGAATATTTGGCGTTATGGCAATTAATCGCATTACGGTCGTCTCAGCTGAAACTGTGATATTTTTCACTGTCCAAATCACGTGCTTTTGTCGTTTGCATGCCTGCAATATACACCTCACATTGAGGTGGAGTTTCAGTGCTTATTTCAGCGTTTCGCTTGTGTTTGCTGGTGTGGTTCAACATGTTACCATGTTCAGTTTTTCATTCACTTAGACCAGTGGTTCTCAACCTTTTTTCAGCGTTCGCACCCCTTATCAAATCAGCAGTCATACAACTCAAGATTCCTTCACGTTTTTTCAGGAAAAATATAAGGCACAGGTAAAAGCATATATTTTATTTAAATTTTCTCACAGGAATCCTCGCAACCCACGCTTAGAACCCCTGTCTTAGAGGTTGGCGGTTCGAATCTGAGCTGGGGTTTCATCAACACTGCTACAGTCAACATCTGGAGATACCTTGATAATTTTTCTCAACATTCCAGATCTCAAGTCCAACACAAAGACAACGCCGTTTGAGGGCTACACAAGCATAAAAAAAAAAACACGAAATGAAAGTAGACCACTTGTGTATTCCCAGTATCCGCTCCTGCTTCATTTTCTGATAATCAAGAACATCAAAAAATTTCCTCAAACACGTGTATATGTACACGTGTTCTGTAGTCTTGAGAAGACAATTAATAACTTGCTAATTTCACCGTCTCTGTGAATTTGTGTATTTGCTTGTATGTGTGTGTTGCTATACTGAGAGAGAGAAAAACAGGAGAAAATATCTCGTGCAAGTGCGACCAGCCTACCGCCTCAAAATGTGAAATTCGCTAGGCAAACTGCCCAAAAACCAACAAACACTGAACTGAACCAGTCTGAGCAATGCGGGCATCGCGGTCGCCAGCTAGCAAGAGGTAGAAGATCCTTCGGCAGCTCACATTCGCGGCAGCTGACACATGTCGCACGAGCTCTTGTGCGCCTGATTGAGAAACGTACAATGCTGACACGACCAGCAATCTCCGCCCGCCGCCGCTGTCGCCATCTAGCGGACAAAAACACAACCAAATAATGTGTGTGTGTGTGTGTATTTGTTTTTTAACATCCAATTATACATCAGATTACAGCACAAAACAGCACATTCTTCTGTGAATGCGTCTACAACGTGATCTGCGATAATTTACAGCCACTATATTATCACCAATTATAATAATCTATAATCTATAACATAATTTTCATTTATAATGCTAATTTGCACAAATTCCACCGAGTGTTTGTCAAACAGGCACCACTTCTGAGACAATAACGACGCACCTGAGACGAGGAGGAGGGGCCGTCGTGTCCAGCGCCGCCAGTCGCGACACCACCAGTGTTATTGTTGTTGTTGTGGGAGGAATCTGTCGTCGTCGCGGTCGCCGCTGACTGACTGACGAAAGAAGACGCGGTGGGGCCGGTCGGCGGCGCTGATGAGGCGCTGGCTTGATGGTCTCGTGCCGCTAATATAAGCTGTTCCACTGTCTGCCACTCGTCAGCGCGACGAAACTGCTCCGCCAGCGAGACATCCTGCTGTCGCACGGCAGAAACCAGCACCGAGAAGCTCTCCTGACACACACACACACACACACACACACAGTTTCCCATCTATTTAAACATTTATATTGCGCAATCTCCATACACACAAAGTGTCTCAGATGCGCGCAGATAGTACAATGTTTACAATGCGGCATTTTGAACAAACGGACACACACACACAAACAACAGTTATAAAAGTACACACACACACACGCATACATTCAGCGGAAGTGTGGATTTATCACAGTCTCTGATCACAGGGCTCTGATCCTTCAGCATTTCTTATCAGACAAGCTGAACATCGTGTATAGCCAAAAGGACCACACGTACACACATACACACACACACACACACAGGTTAGTCTGTATCTGGAGCAAGGGGCTCATCACAGCGAAATTGGCAATGCTCCAGTATGCAGCGAAAAAATCAACAACCACCACACAATTTCTGTTGTTTCTTCTGCACTGTGTGTTCATACTAGCACAATGAGAAACCATATGAAATTCCGCCGAAGCTAAACAAGCCTGGCACGCGCTCAACAGTCACCTGGACGCTGACAGTGTCCATCGAGGCGATGTAGAGCAGCACGTGGAAGTCGCTCACCGCCTCGATAAACTCCTCGTCGCCAAACTGCGACAAATAGCGCGCCAGTGCGGCGAAATCCTGCGCATTGCCATCCACAGACCTTCACACACACACACACAAATGGTATTTTAGCTATAAACAGCTGTTATTGTGAATGGTACGTAAAAGCACACACACACACAAACACACAGCATATATCATCGGCACCATAATATCTTTCATATGTGTAATTGCCAATGGAAATAAACAGTTATGGAATGAAGCAAACACGGACAGATACAAAGAACACACACACACACAATAAGCTAACACATTTATAATACACTGAAGATACACTAAAGATACATTTATAATGCCGTGGGTCTCTGAAGCACTTGCACACACACACACACACATATATATACACACACAAAACACACACACACACATATATACACACACATATATATATACACACATACACACACACACACACACACACACACACACACACACACACACACACACACACACACACACGGTAAGAACACTACATGTGAATATATTTGTTTGTGTAAAAAAACACCTACACACACACACACACACACACACACACACACACACTGACACACACACACACTGACACACACACACACACACACACTGACACACACACACACACACACACTGACACACACACACACACACTAACACACATACACTAACACACATACACACACACTGACACACACACACACTGACACTAACACATACACTGACACACACTGGCTAACACGCCTGTTCTCGACGGTGAAGGCGGTTCGCGAGCCACTCAGAGGAGGCAGCGAGAAGACGGGCTGTCGCGGCGTCGACACGGGAACATCCACCAGCAGGTAAGCAATGGGCAGTGGTCGCGCCATTCTCGTCACATCGTTGCCGTAACTGTCCTTCTCCTATATACACACAAATACAGACACACACACACATGCATTTAAGATATACACATGCACACAAACACACACACACACAAGCACACACACAAATACACCTACACACACACACAAATACACAGACAAACACACACACACAAATACACAGACACACACACACACACACAAAATACACAGACACACACAAATACACAGACCCCCCCCCACATACACACACACGGGCACACATGCATATATACACACACACACAGACACACACACACACACACACACACACACACACACAAATACAGACACACACACACACACAAATATACAGACACACACGCAGGCACAAGCTGTCAAATAGTCCACTGATAATCTAGCGTGTTGGTCCTGTAATGACCAACACGCCAGGAAGTCACTGGTGTGGAGAAGTGTCCTCTATATGTGTGTGTGTCAGTGTGTGTTTTGCGCTGACCTTGTAGAAGACATCGGGCACATATTGCTGGTTGGTTGAGTGTCGCACCCAGCCCAGCTCGGGCGCATCCACAGTGGGCACGAGACAATTATCTCGCACCAGAGACACACCCTGGTTGCTCAACTGATACGCCTCCATGTGTACCTGCTGTTCCTTGTCGCCTAACACACACACACACACCCACGTGTTGTTTTATGCACGCGTGTGATAGCGCTTGAGCCACATATGAACCTGTCAGAGTGTGGGCCACTTTGAGGACAATTGGAAAAACGGCAAATATCACGTGGTAATCGCAGTCCGGCACTTTGTCTTCATATTCCACCATGTCCAATGGTTTATAATGATTAATAACGACAGCGGGAGAGAGAGAGAATCACCCGAGACGACAACGGTGACAAATTTGGAGCCGAAATAGCCGCTGGGAGAGAGACGACATCGGTTGGGATAGAGCGACTGAAAATGCCCAGCCATCATGCATTCTTGCGCCGACAAAAACCACGTGTCCACGTCTCGCAAATACTTCACCTGCTCTCATACACACACACACACACAAACACACACACACACACACAAACACACACACATCATGTATTTATCAAAGAGCATCCATTACAAATGGCTTTTCAGCTCTTTGTCGTTTAATTAAATAGTGCAATTCTAATAAAGAGCCGATGAATGAAATGTATAAAATTGGTGAATGTGCTAAAACACAATAGAACGCATGGAAATTGTAAGGTGAAATAAATAACAATAAAATCAAATCAATGCCTCCACTCAAATCAAATCAAATCTAAACACTCGCAGAATTACAAAACGAGGACGACACATATACATACACATACATATACATACACATACACTCCCATACATATACATAGACACTTGCATATACACACACAAACACACTCAACATATACACTCACATACACACACAAACATATACATAACTTTCATTTATCGAATCATTTATAAAGAGTAATTCATATATTAAGTCTACACACACACACATATATACATATACATACACTCACGTACTCACACATACATATACATAGACACTTGCATATACACACACAAACACACTTAACATATACACTCACATACACACACAAACATATACATAACTTTCATTTATTGAATCATTTATAAAGAGTAACTCATATACACACACATGCATACAAGCACATACCTACATTATGGATGAGAAGATTAAAGGGTGATTTTAACGAACGTTTTGAACGTTTTAAGCATAGCATTGGCAAAGACAAACTGGATAGAAAAGGTTGGGTAGTTTGCAGTGAGAGAGATCGAAGAGGACACAATAAATGCCTCAGACAGACCAGAGTAGTTACAGGGATATAAAAAAGTATAGTTTTTCAAATAGGTGTATCTACATTTGGAATAGTCTAGAAAAGGAGGTAGTGGAATCAAGTAGTATCGGGGACAATTTAAGCGTAGATTAGACAAAACAGACAGCGTTTGGAGACAGCACAGTCTGACAGTCTTGCTCATCTCCTGTACACAACAACTAGTGAATACAACTAGTGAATACAACTAGTGAGTACAACTAGTGAATACAACTAGTGAGTCAAACTAGGTGAGTACAACTAGTGAATACAACTAGTGAGTACAACTAGTGAGTACAACTAGTGAATACAACTAGTGAGTACAACTAGTGAGTACAACTAGTGAGTACAACTAGTGAGTACAACTAGTGAGTACAACTAGTGAGTACAACTAGTGAGTACAACTAGTGAGTACAACTAGTGAGTACAACTAGTGAGTACAACTAGTAAGTACAACTAGTGAGTACAACTAGTGAGTACAACTAGTGAGTACAACTAGTGAGTACAACTAGTGAGTACAACTAGTGAGTACAACTAGTGAGTACAACTAGTGAATACAACTAGTGAGTACAAGCGGAGCAGAACACAAGACAGAGCACCTCACACACACACACACACACACACACACACACACGCACACACACACACACACACACACACACACACACACACACACACACACACACACACGCACACACACACACACACACACACACACACACACACACACACACACACACACACACACACACACACACACACACACACACACACACACACACACACACACACAGACACACACACACACACAGACAGACAGACACACACACACACACACACACACACACACACAGAGACAGACGCACCGTTCCTTTACTGGCGTCGGATGCCAGAAGGTCGGTGAACATCCAGCCGACCGGCTGCAGTGCCAGCCCCGCCGCGAGCTCAACCACCAGCTGATGACGGCTGTCAGGCAGTAGTTGCAGTCGATGACGGCTGGACAGTTGAGGAGGCTCGTAAATGGCGACCACAGTGGCTCGCACGCCCAGAGGCACGTCGCGACTCGGCTCATATCGGCCCAGCAGCAAACCACACCGCTGTCCTCCGCCGCCTCCACATCGCCATCCGTCCAGGAACCGCTCCACCAACTGGGCGTTCTCAAACACCACGCTGTCCACGTGCCTGTACACCTACCACCACCACACACACACACACATATACACACACACACACATACACACACACACACAAGTTCATCTGTTATGTGGTTGTCATAGCAACACTCATGTTAGCTCGCAGTAAACATGTGACCAGCCAGACAGTGCATGTTAACACAGCATGACTCCAAGGATAATATGAAAGTATGGAAGTTTAAGAGTCCATATGATATTTGAGGAAGCTGAAAGTGTCAGATGAGTTTGTCTGTCTGTGAGAGTGAGAGAGAGAGAGAGAGAGTGTGTGTGAGAGAGAGAGTGTGTGAGGCACCTGTCTGTTCAGCGTGATGGCTGATGGCTGGCATTTGGAACAGATACCACGAGGCCAGGGCGGGTGATCCGAACAACCCGGCTTAATGCGACAACTGATATCATCCAGTGACGCAAACTTTCCTCTAACATACACACACACACACACACACACATAGAGACATGAGGTTCCAGGAAACATGAAGTTCTAGGAAACACGATATTAAAGGAAACATGAAGTTCCAGAAGACATGAAGTTCCAGGAAACATGTGAAGTTCAGGAAACATGAGGTTCAAAGAGACGAGGTTTCAGGAAACTTGAGGTTTCAGGAAACATGTGAAGTTCAGGAAACATGATGTTCCAGGAGCAAGTAACAACACCGACTCCACATGATGCAACCACAAGAAATAGCATGAGAACATGCTGATGCGACCACATTAATAATGCTAGCATCCACGCGGTCCTCTGACACAACAAGTGGCCTCTTGAGTGACAAGCCCCCCCCCCCCTCCGCACCCAGTGAGATTCCCCCCCACCGCCCCACCTGTCCACGCCGCCACACAGCTGTCTCATGTAGCTGTGAAAGCTGAGGTGTTTGATGCTGTTCTGCTTCAAGTAGTCGCTGTCGTAAGGCTCGAGCGGCGTGCAGTGAATGCAACTGGCATTGTCTCCGTGTCGACACCTTCACACACACACACACACACACACACACATATACACATCAGGAAACAAGATGGATGTGCTAAAATAATTCAAATATTCCCAACTAGCGTTGCTCACAGTTTGAGGTCGCGAGGTCGAGGGATTTTGCCGTCCTGTTGCCATAGCAACCGATCAACTTCATCTTCGGCAGTGTCGGCGCCGCTGATTGGCTGATTTTGGCGCGCCAGTTTATGTGACAAGCCAGCTGATTGGCTGACAAATTGCGTCGCTACAGACACACACAAACAAGCACACACACACACAGCGTAAATATATATCAATACGACCACCAATTAACAGTGCCCAGTAATAGCAGTAATGCAAGGCAACAACTTATTGGACTTTGTAGTGTAGTGCTAGCACACCCGCCTCACAAGCGGGAGGTCCGTGGTTCAAAACCCGGCAGAGGAGAATTTCTTTGGGCGAATTCTATAATCCAACAGCCCCTGTCCACCCAGCAGTAAATGGTACCAGATATCAGTCATGCATTCTGGGGAGGTGGCCCTCTCTAATACGTCTTCCGTCCTTGTGGTGTCATAGCGTGGAGAGGGTCGGTTCTGCGGTGGCAGCGAACTGCACGGGACACACCTGTGTGTGTTCATAAGCTTCGACTTGTTCCCGTGTAGCAGCTGCCACTTAGACCTTTAACCTTCAACAAATGACCGAGGCACACAGAATGAGAGAGAGAGAGAGATAGAGAGGGAATGAGACAGAGGCAATCACTGGATGAAGATGCAGAAGGACTGGTGGTGTCCATTGAGTCCACACTGGCAGATGTGCCGGCAACAGCCACGTCACCAGTGACGTCATCGATGATGTCACTGGTGACGTGTGATCGCGGTGTCAAGTAGACCATGTCACCGTGGCGGAGACCCGACCCGCCCAACTAACACACACACACACATACACACACACACACACACACACACAAACTTTGCTCAACATATGCATCTCACCGTACATGAAAATAAGTGAATTTTGGAACAGTTCGTTCATTTTCCCCCCAAATGATCAATATTGAATATTGAAAGTGTGGGATGATACGAAACAGTAGCAAAATAACAGACAGTTTATTTTCATGAAAATTTTTCGTCAGTAATTAGCAAGTTGACCAAGTGTCAGCACGTGTAAGTCAAAATACCGTATCATTTCTGCTCGCGACCAACTCGTCACGACCGCCTCTGCTTTTGAACACACAAAATGCCGTCGGACCAAGACTGAACGCATTTTCCACCTGACAATACATGCAAACACACACACAACACATGTACCAGACACATACACACACACCTATGAGTATACAAGCATATAAGCCAAAATGATTATCATAGGATGAATTCATGAGATGAAAGTTACCCACCTTCCTGAAGAAATCGGCAATCGAAGTGGAGGCAGTGACTTCAAGCCGCTTAGTTCCGTCCGATGATTGCACACGAATAAGCATAGTTGAATCCACCCTGTATGGTAGCAGCCAAAACAGTAATATCTTAACCAATTTACCAATTATATATGCACTATCTATACACTATACAATTATCTATAAACTAATATATATGTTCAATTAAAACTAGTTAACCTAGTGGTATCAAGACCAGGATTGGCCTGCCAACAAGCATATAAATAAATTTATGTAAGATAGCATTTCATACGAAAAATAAGACAAGACGTCGAACAAAACAAAAAATCGCACAGCAAAGAAAAACCGCCGATTACTTGAAATAATGTCCTACAAGAGATGTTCTATCGGTCCATTGAATAAGTATTTATGTACCTGAAACTGGAAAAACAAATTCACAAAAATTGAAATACCATAAAGCGCTGACAGCTAATTGTCAGATTCGCCTTGGGAGTGTCATTTATGAAATCTATAACATATTTTAAAATTTTTGTTATAACTTCATCATCTCGAATATCTTTCAATATTGCAATTTATTTGCAGTTTCTTGATCATGATACCGAAAAATCTGGTTGGATACGGATGCAGTTTTTCCATCAAGTGAGTGATGTTTGAAAAATGTATTATATGCGAAAAAACATTAATGCGCAAAACAAATTATCAGTGGAACCGTTGTATTGATGTGTAAATGTGTATATTCTAGAATAATTTCTGTCACCGAAGTTAGAGTATTTGTGGTTAAAACGCCGCAAGTAAACGCGTGGTGTTTCGCGTTGTGTAGTGACTTTTCCCTATCAGTGCTTTGTGAATGCATTGTTTATGAGAATTGTTTTCATGGGATGGCATCAAGCTAAATTTTTTGTGAATTATCCTCTTCCAACGACTGAGAAAGGTGATTTCGACTGTTTTATTTGTATTTGTTGTCTGTTTGCCTTGGGACGTGTAGTACCACCAAATACAGCGCGTACTAAACGATGTGTATCGGTGGCTCGTAACAATACAACTGATGGTAAAGCTGACATGACACACACAGACATACCGTTGCATGCATGCGCGCAAGTGAACTTGACTTCCACACAGACACAACACAACCATATTCATGCATACGTGAGAATCATACACAGACGAGTGGCTGTTGGTGGCAACCAGTGGTCTTCAAACCCGGACCGGCCACAGACTGAATCCCATTTTCTTATTTCGTAATTTCTACTCAATTTCCAGTTATTCTTGTTTTTGCGATTATATGATAATGTTTTGGAGCCACATATTAATTTATTTTTCTTTATATTTATATTTCTTGTATTGTTCAATGGGTGAATGTAGTTTCAACGGTGGTTTGTAATTAGGATACCATAGCTTGTTCACTGATCATTGTTCATGTTGTATGGCAGTGGATGTATGCATGGACACAAACTCTTTGTGCTTTGTTTTCCAGTGTTTGTTGGCTACTTGCGCGAGTACCGATGACGTCGACAATGGCGCCGGTCACGTCTTTCCACAACAAAACCGATCATTTATCTTCAGAAGGCACATGCAAGGCGGTCAATGAGCAGACTCCTGGCGCGCATTTCATGACGCAGTCGCCATTAGTCGTCGCGTCTCCCGGTATTCTCCGTTCAGCTGAGGCTGGCAGCAAGAAGCGATTGAGCGTGACGTTCGAGGACTCGCCACCGCCGCTGCGGTTGTCCAGCGTTCTGCTTCAGCTTGAACAAGGCTCCTCGGACGCCTACAAGCAACTGTGTGCTGAACTGTCCAGTGCCTCCATGAGTGTACGTGCACACACGCGCCTCGCACTGCTCTCATCTTCCGTTTGTCATCCATATAACTGTTTAAATATTTGACCCTATAACGCCGAGCGTGTCGATTTAGTAACGTTTGATTCATTGACTTATACTGTGCTGATAATGTCCAGTAAGTAGAAGCAACTGCCGACTGTCACGAGTTCTACACGATGCACCGATCATAATGGAAGAATTAGGGTGGTAATTGTGTTTTGTGGCGATAGATGCAACACCATCAGAATTAACAACAAAACACGGCGGATTTTTTTTGGCCAAAATTACTCCAAATTCCGGCGTTATATGGTTAATATGTCGCTAAATGTTTACTACTCAAACGTTGAAATATTCTTCTCTTCGATTCATTTCCAAATTTGTTGTGTGTGTATTTCTCACCCCGTATATTTGTCGCTTGGTATTTTTATGTCCGTATGATAATTATATCCGTTGATCTACGCCTGTTGATCCGGTTTCTATCTCGCTTACAAAGTGACAATATATACGACAGTTACTTTCACGGAGTTTGTATGTTGTGCAGTGTTCGGTGTTGTTGCACGCACTGAACGAGGTGGAGCAATGTTGCAGCGAGCTGTGTCATCAGCAACATCGTCCTCTTATCCGCGCCTGTCTCGCGTGCAACTGGCACATTCTACCCTCTCACAGCGTCAACAAGTGCGACACTGTTCTCTCTCTCTCTCTCTCTCTCTCTCTCTCTCATATGCCGAGTTTATATTGCAGTTGAAGTATATTGTCGCAGCTGACAGCATATTGACAGCTGTCAAACCGCCTGATTTCAGTTATCTGTGTACCGTCTTATACAATTCAGTCACGTGTGTGTGTGTGTGTGTGTTTGTATTTTTTTATTATATACATCGTGTTTTCTCTCTCGTCGTTGGTTCATCCGCTTTTTACAGTGTTTTCATCAATTCTTCTCTCTTGTTGTGGTTGGATGATTCGTGGACATGTTGCGTTGTCTCTTGTTCATCTTCGTGTTGTGTTGCTTGCTCGTGTATGTGTGTGTGTGTGTGTGTGTGTGTGTGTAAAGTAAAGTAAATGGCATGTATTGCACTCCTTATAAAAGGCTTTTCAGTAAAAAAATAGAATAAATAAACGACCGCACGTATACACACACACACACACACACAAATTCAAACAAACACTAAATATACCACCGCACGCATACACACACTAACACACACACACACATGCACTGAAGCACACACATACATACAATCATTCAAACACATTGTAACACATTCATACATACATACAATCATTCAAACACATTGTAACACATTTATACATACATACAATCATTCAAACACATTATAACACATTCATACATACATACAATCATTCAAACACATTGTAACACATTCATGTCGCACAGAGTAATGAGAGTGAGAGTAATGAGATACTAAGAGTGTGTGTGTGTGAGACTGTATATATGTGTGTGTGTGTGGTTGTATTGACGTGTGTGAGACTGTATATATGTGTGTGTGTGTGGTTGTATTGACGTGTGTGTGTGTGTGTGAGACTGTATATATGTGTGTGTGTGTGGTTGTATTGACGTGTGTGTGTGGTTGTATTGACGTGTGTGTGTGTGTGTGTGTGTGACTGTGTGTCTCCAGGTATTTCTCATTGGCTGTCCTGCTGGCCACCACTCAACCCGACTGCGCCACCGACTCGGTCAAAGCTCTCGTTCACGCACTACAATTCAGTCAGTCTTCACACAAACACTGACACACATATACACACACACACACACACACACTGACAAACAGACACACACACATACACACACACTGACACACACACACACACACAAACACACACACACACACACACACAAACACTGACACACATCTACAAACACACATACATATACAAACACACACACACACACACAGTGACACACATACACACATACACACACCTCATTGTTTTCATTCATTCACTTATGTGTCTAGCGCTTCTTATCTTCCATTTTTCCATTTGTCATTCTGTTTGTTTCTTTTTGTGTTTATTTTCGTTTGATCATGACATCTCTCGCTCTCTCTCTTCCCCCACGTTCGCTGTGTGTTATTTGCTCTTTTCCCCTGCGAGAGGTCAACATATTATCTATCGTGTCAATTTCATTGTGTTTGTTTTACGTGTGCATCTAGCAGTACAGGCTGGTTGCTGACTTGAACAATTCTCTCTTCTCTTGAATTCTCTGCCAACTTGGGCATTATATTTACTCTATGCATGTCCGTGTGTGTCTGTGTGTGTGTGTTTGTGTCTGTTGCTCAAATAAACTGAAAGACGTATGAACGTGTTTCGTACTGACCTTATGTGTGTGTGTGTCCGTGTGTTTGTGTTCTGCTCTTGAAAGCGGACGAGGAAGCGGTGATAAATGACGACACATCTTCTTCATCATCATCACAATGTGGTGTTCAACATCAACTCCCGTCCTTGCCAGAATCGCCAGTGAAACCTGCACTTTCCTGCAGCAACGTCAGTGCGACAGTACGGAGCTTGTTCACGGCGCGGGAACAAGTGGTTCATCACACGGCCGTCGACTCTATATCAGCCATTCTGCGCATTGTGCCCATGTAGAATACACACACACACATACACACACACACACTCACACACACACACACACACACACACACACACAGGTACATGTGTGTGTGTGTTTGCTTAGAATTCGTCAAGGAAAGAACAGGCAACTCATGAAACAATATACAATAAACATGATAACGAGTAGCGTATGTCAGTAATATGTCAATCGAACATAGCTCTTAGATTCCGGCATGATACACTTGATAACACAAACTCAACTGTGTGTGTGTGGGTGTTCAGTGCCAACTAAAACACCATTTTCAAACAATACCAACAAGAAACAAACAGAAAGCGTTATATGTTTATTGGCAAGTAATATTTAGTATGTATGGAAAATTGTGTATGTGTGCGTATATGTATGTGTATGTTTGTGTGTATATGTATCTGTGGGTGTGTGTGTGTGTGTATCTGTGTGTTTGTGTATTTACTGCATGTGTGTGTGTTTGTGTATTTATCTGTGTAAGTGTTTGTGTATTTAACTGTGTGTGTTTGTGTATTTAACTGTGTGTGTGTGTGTGTGTGTGTGTCTGTTTGTGTATTTAACTGTTTGTGTATATGTGTGTTTGTGTATTTAACCGTGTGTATCTGTGTGTTTTTGTATTTAACTGTGTATGTGTGTGTGTTTGTGTATTTAACTGTGTGTACGTTTGTGTATTTGTATCTGTGTGTGTGTGTGTGTGTGTGTATTTAACTGTGTGTGTATCTGTGTTTGTGTATTTAACTGTGTGTGTGTGTGTGTTTGTGGTTACAGGGCGGTGGAAGTGACAATATCGACAGTAATATATCGCATGCCTTATATGAGACGGCCTGCACGACAACAGGCTGCTTATATCAGCAACATGCTACTACTGGCCTCATCACTGAACGACTCCGCTCAATCACAACGTATACTGCATGTGTGTTCCTGTCTGTCTGTCTGTGTGTCATTAATATGTGTGTGTGTGTTTGTTTATGTAATGTGTGTTCCTGTCTGTCTGTCTGTGTGTCATTAATATATGTGTGTGTGTTTGTGTGTTTGTGTGTTAATGTAATGTGTGTGTGTGTGTGTGTTAATGTAATGTATGTGTGTGTGTGTGTGTTAATATAATGTATGTGTATATGTGTGTCATTAATGTGTTTGTGTTAATGTAATGTAATGTGTAATGTAATGTGTGTGTGTGTTAATGTAATGTAATGTCTGTCATTAATGTGTGTTAATGTAATGTGTAATGTAATGTGTGTGTGTGTTAATGTAATGTAATGTGTGTCAGTGATGTGTGTGTGTTAATGTAATGTATGTGTATATGTGTGTTAATTTAACGTTATGTGTGTGTGTCTGTGTGTGTTAATGTAATATGTGTGTCTGTCTGTGTGTGTGTGTGTGTGTATATATGTGTGTTCATTTAACGTAATCTGGGTGTGTTAATGTAATGTGTGTGTTTATGTTTATGAATGTTCATTTCACTAAATATTTTGTTTTTTGGGGAGTTTATGCAATTGTTCACGTCTGAATGTTGTTTGTATGTGAGTAGATATCGATATCTGACTTATTTTCAGCCGACTTTTTACGATCAATTCCATTGCATTTGCTATTTAGGGCGAAAACTGAATTAAAAATATTCAGTAAAAATCATAAAAAAGGAACATTAATATTCAAGAACATAAATATTCAATTGTCGAAAGCTCGTGTCATTTATGTTTTGTGTTACCTCAGGCCGTGTTTCAGCGATTAATTCAACTGGACCTGTTGTGTCCTCGTCACGATCTCCAATCTCTCCAACTTCGTCACCACCAGGAACAGCAGGATGATGATGGTGTGACGTTGGAGAACCACACTGGTGATGTCCGCCACGATCCTGGCGATCACAATGTTTCCAGCAGCCTGAGCGAGTTGCAGGAGACAGCTCACATTCTCGACACTCTGATGGAGGTTGTGTTGAAGCACTTGCACGCGCGCTGCTACCCCAGCTCCAAGCTCACGTGCTCAACTGCATCAGACAATGATGTCGCCTCCACAACATCAACCAGCATTGTCAGCACGGATGATAGCGCCCTCTGTGCGGCGCGAGGCGACACTAGCAAACAACTGGACTTACAAGCCACTAAACAAGTGTACTCACAAATGCTTCAGGTGCGACCTGTTTGTGTGTGTGTGTGTGTGTGTCTGTGTGTGTGTATTTGTGTCTCTGTGTGTCTCTGTATGTGTGTGTGTGTATCTTTCTCTCTGTTTGTGTGTGTGTATCTTTCTCTCTGTTTGTGTGTGTGTATCTTTCTATCTGTTTGTGTATGTGTGTGTATATATCTTTCTCTGTGTGTGTGTGTGTGTGTGTGTGTGTGTGTGTATCTTTGTGTGTGTGTGTGTGTGTGTATCTTTCTCTCTGTTTGTGTGTGTGTGTGTGTGTGTATATCTTTCTCTCTGTTTGTGTGTGTGTGTGTGTGTGTATCTTTGTGTGTGTGTGTGTGTATCTTTCTCTCTGTTTGTGTGTGTGTGTGTGTATCTTTCTCTCTGTTTGTGTGTGTGTGTGTGTATCTTTCTCTCTGTTTCTGTGTGTGTGTATCTTGTGTGTGTGTATCTTTCTCTCTGTGTGTGTGTGTGTGTGTATCTTTCTCTCTGTTTGTCTCTGTTTGTGTGTGTGTATCTTTCTCTCTGTGTGTGTGTGTGTATCTTTCTCTCTGTGTGTGTGTGTGTGTGTGTGTGTGTATCTTTCTCTCTGTTTGTGAGTGTGTGTGTGTGTATCTTGTGTGTGTGTGTGTATCCATTTGATTTTAATTTGTTGATTATAAGCAGTAGTTAAATACGTATAAAGTAAGCGTGTTTGGCCAAGGGAAATTATTGTACGCGTCCATTTGAGTATTGTGTGTTTGTGTGTGTGTGTAATATTTGTGATAGATTTACATGTTGCCTACAAGTGAGGGTATTCATAGCGTAGTTTGATAAAGTCGGCTGTTTGTTATGACAGTGGATATTGTGTGTTATAATCACTACAGACATATTGTATGTGCTGTCATATTCTATGTGGATGAGATTAATTAGAAAATAACTGTGTGTTTAATGGCGCTCAAAATAATGTAATGTGAAAATATATGCAAAAGAGAAAAGCGCTAAGGAAACCAAAAGACGACACACGCGAAAAACTGTGCTGACCAATATCACCCACAAAATAACTATCCACGTCCGAACCACAACACACGCCAACACACACATGAACACACACACACACACACACTAACATACACACTAGCACACACATACATACACACATACACTCACACATACTAACATACTCATACACTAACACACACACACTGGCACACGCACATACTAACACACACGCACATACTAACACACACACACGCACACACACACTAACACAGACATACAAACCAGCACATAGACGCTTAAGCACATCCGCACACAATCCATCCTCATCCCTAAGTACAAACAGTTAAGCTTGTACGCACACACACACGAACATATACAAGTTCAAAACATGAAGTTTACACAGACACATACATTCGCTCAAGCCTACACTTACTAATACAAACAAACATACGTGCATAAACTCAGATACAACTGTCAATATACATACATTCACACTATTAACACACTGGTGGTTGCCGAGTGATGGTGTCTGTATGTGTGGGTGTGCGTGTTATCACCGAGTTGAATTTACGGGAGATGAGCATGTCTCGAGCTGTCCCGTCTCAATTGCCACATTTGTCCAACAACGACTTAAAGGAACTAATGGTTGAGGCCGCCACAACATAATTGCTTAAATAATTCCATTTGGTAATGCAGCTAAACGGGAAGCCATATTTCCTCAAGTCGCTGCGGCATCTCGTTTTCTTTAGTTTCCTGTTGTGTCCTCGTCTTCCTTATTTTTGTTTGTATTCGGAAATGTCAAGTTCTGTGTCATATTAATTTAAATACTTTAAAATGGCTATTAAATCTCCTCTCTCCCTCCTTTCCTGCAGTGTCTTCAAGCCAAGTCTTTCTAGTCTGTCTTCATATGGTAATTTCTCTAATTCTGGAATCATTTTCGGAAATATTTTGTGTGTGTGTGTGTGTGTTGCGGCAGATAACTGATGCACTGTTGTTGCCCACCTCGTGCACAGTACACGTGCAGTTTGTACTGCTGTGGCTGCTGTCACGCCGTCAGTCGCTGCTTGAACACTGTGTTGACTGGTTGTGGCGGCGTGTGGTGGCTGCTGGTGGTGGCGCGGCCAGTATTATGACGCCACCACTGGCCGCGCCTGTCAGACTCACCGCCGCGCTCTATCTGGGCTCGCTGCTGGCTCGCGCCACTTTCGCCTCAGTCAGGTGAGCCGCGTCGGTTTTGTATCATCGGCGCTGTGTGTGTGTGTGTTTCTATTTTGTCATCAATTATTATAATTTTCTTACCGTTGATGGATTGATTATTGTATTATAAAGCGTGGTTACAAGCGGACACGTACAATAGGGTAACAACGTCACGACCTTCACACGACCACTGCTGGACACACACTGACTCGTAGCGGGTAGCGTCATCCACGCTAGCCGCGCCCGCGCCCTCTGGGCGGGGCAGCATCACACTACATCTCCCCTCCAAGCGGCGGAAGGGGGGCGCTGCTGGTCCTGCAGACGTAGTCGCTCAGGTGCGGCGGCGGTCTGCGGGTTCGGTCGCTTCGGCGAGGGTTTGGTGTATGTGGAGCCTCTGATGTTCCGCTCACATCCTCCCCCGGCGGCGGCGCGGGTCCGCTGCTGCTGCTGGTCTCTCGCGGCGGTTGCGGCGGCGACAGCTGTGGGCAAGGCAGGCACATGGCCTCTGGCCGCGCTGCGCTGACGAATGGTGGCGGCGTCAATTCGGAGGCGGGTGCGCTGACTGCTGGCCGCAGGTGGCGGCGGTTACGCCAGTAGAGACCGCCATGCGGTAAGCGTACCGCGTACTGGCGGCGACGACCAGTGACAGCGACCACGCCAGTCCGGTCCCAGCGGCCTGTCGTCGGGTCCTGGAGAGCCACTGTAGTGCCGGGCGATAACGGCGGCAGTGGTCTGGCTGACCGATTGTAGTTGGTGATCTGCCTGTCGTGCGCGGCCGCTGCTCGGAGATCACACTCAGCGGTGGACGGCTGCCATTCAGGCAGGAACGCGCGAGGATGCGCGGGGACGGCAGACGACACGGGGCGACCGTACAGCAGTTGCGCGGGCGAGCGGCCGTCGGCACCAGGCGCGTTGCACATCTCCAGCAGGCCGGCAACGAACGCGTCCGTGTTGAGGTCCCCGTCGTGGGCCGACTTCTGGATGAGTCGCTTCACCCGCTTGACAGCGGACTCGGCGTGCCCATTAGAGGACGGGAAGCGTGGACTGGAGAGTCGGTGACGGACACGCCAATGTCGCAGGAACTCGGCAGTGAGACGCGCAGTGAACTGCGGGCCGCCGTCCGACGACAATATGGACGGTACGCCCGTGGCGACAAACACGCGCCGAAAAAGCTTCACCAGCTGATGAGCAGACGCGTCAAGGCCACATTCAAACACCAGCGGCCAGTTGGAGAATCGGTCGGCGTATACGAGGAACGTTTTCCCCGCATGGTAGAAGAAATCTGCCGACACCGATTCGAAGGGCCGATGTCAACTGGTCCAGCTGTCGTTGCTGACCTTCCAGAAGAGCCTGCTGAGTCTCAGTCGGCTGCGCCATGTATTATAAAGCGTGGTTACAAGCGGACACGTACAATAGGGTAACAACGTCACGACCTTCACACGACCACTGCTGGACACACACTGACTCGTAGCGGGTAGCGTCATCCACGCTAGCCGCGCCCGCGCCCTCTGGGCGGGGCAGCATCACACTACAATTATGCAGTTGGATTTTTCCTAGCTAGATATAGTATTTATATGTTCACACATGCTGTTTTATAACGCCATTTCATATTTTGTGTTTCGCCAAATTGAGTTCCCTATTAGAACGTATATATCTGTGTGTGTGTTTGTGTGTGTGTGTGTGTGTGTGTGTGTGTGCGACAGTCTGGTATGTGCGACACTTGAGGTGATGTGTGGCTGGCTGCACGGCTACCTCGACCAGCAAGCTCACGCGTCCTGCGCCACAAACGCCGCAGATGCACCGCTATTTGTCGCACACAGCACGTTCTACGGCGTGTGTCAGTCGGTGTTTTATGTGATCGCTTTTCGTCACGCTGATCTCACATCGTCGACGAATTCTCGTGAGTTTTTGCGTCAACGTCCTCTGCGTATGTGAATATATTTCATTATTATTCTGTTATCTTTATTTGTTATTTGTTTTATATCTTGTTATGTTTTCCATTTTGTCAAGGGCTGGTTTGTTTTTTCGAGGATTATTGTTTGTCGTTATTAAAAAAAATTTCCCAGCGTATTTCGTTTATACGCACGCGCGTTTTTTGTTTGGTACCTTCATTTTCCACTAAAAACAGAACTTGTTTGCGAGTGAATCGGATATATTAAGCTAACGACAAATACTAGCTTTGTTTAATGTACAATTACCAGTTGAATTAAGTGTATGTGTGTGTTTGTGCGTGTCGATAGAAATTGGTTTTTTGCGTTCGCTGAATGTACAGCGACTGGTGACGTCACACTTGAATCCACTGAATTTCTGCATGAAGTCGGTGGTTGGCAACTTTGCTCGTGTGGCGCGCCATTATCAGCTCGCCTACTGTCACACAATTGTGGCGCGCAATTCCCGGTACTGTGGGGCGAATTCGACGCAGCTGTTTTCTTTCAAACCGTTTTTTCAATTCACAATAAATTGTTTTTGCCTCCCTCTTTCGTTTTCTTATTTGTTATGATTTTCTCTTTTATTTTGTTCTTTTGTCCTTTCATTTCATTATGTCTTTCTTTTATTCGTTGTCTCGTAGTACAGTCTATTTGGCTTGGCTCAAGTAGACTCATGCACGCATGCGTGTGTTTGTGTGCAGTGTGTTAGTGTATCAGTGTGTGTTTGTGTATCAGTGTGTGTGTGCGTGTGTTTGTGTGTGCAGTGTGTCGATTCCGGTGGTGTTTTGCGACAGTTTTGGCCGACAGCGGTCTCAATTCGAGGGTTGCCAAACCACGTGGTTCCCGTTCGATCCCTACCTGCTGGAAACGTCAGTGATTTTTGTGTATATAAAGTTGTGTTTAATGGCATGTAAACATGTGTTCAATGCTTCTAAACACATGAAACTGTGTTTAAGGCTGCCATTTGGTTTTGGTCAGCAGTTTTGTATGTGCTATCAGAGTTTATAAATCATTTATTATATTCAGCTTGTTTTATGCCAGACGTATTTTTGTGAATAAAAACCTAGACTCTATCCTATCTTATAAAATGTTAACAAAATCTATCCTATTTGATATGCGAACACACATATGCAGATATAATTTGTTCATACTCGTATGTCAATATATTTAATTGCCCGGCCGGCGTTCACTCATACTGGCTTTGATTCAATGACATACCTTGTTTGTATGCGTGTGTGTGTGTGTGTTTGTTTGTATGTTGATGAGCAGTTCCCGGGCGTTCATTGACGACGTATATCGTCAGTATACGGCGGATGATGAGCTGATGATGACAGATGATGAAGATATGGACGAGGATGAAGATTATCACTGTTCAGATCTCTCCGATGATGATGATGATGAAGACTCGCTGAATCAGCCAGCTGATCTGCTCGATGCTGCAAAGTTCTCCGTGTCTCCGGGATTCATGCAGCATTGACACAACGCACGCGCACATTCTGTCCAGTTTCTCCACTCCTCAATTGTGCTTCCAATGTGTCTGGCTAGAAATCGCACCTTGCTGATCGACTAGCACGTGTTTTTAGGCAATTTTTCAGGAGCATTTTGATGTTTTTCTAATGATTCTCAGACTGGGTGAATTAGCAAGCAATGTTTGTGTGTTTGTCGGTTTTATGCCGGTTTTGCTGTTGAATTTTTATCGTGTATTGTGTGTGTGTGCTCTGCGCAGCGCATTTGTGACTGCTAGTGTAGTAGATTTCTATCGTGGACAATAGGAAACAATTCATATCGACTGTCCCAGTATCGAGCTTGTGAGTTTCTCTGTATCGTCTAGATTAAGTGCGTATTACTTCTATCCACTGGAGATTTCAAAGTGTGAGAGAAATTGTCGTGAATTAAGGGTTGTATAAATGAACGTCTAATGAATGAACGTAAATTGGAGGCATATGTGTGCAAACCAAGGAGAGTTGAGTAAAGCTATCACCGGGTTAGCGTGGAGACGCGTATCGAGATTCATTGTTAATTTCAGGTTATATTTCAGCACGATTGATGACACATGACACAAAATAACATTACAATCACAAAACGGTTGCTACAGTATTTGGAGAGGTACTCATGCGTACAGCGCACGTGCATTCCAACATTGCCGATGTTGATAATCGTACAAAAACAGACAAACATGAGCGAGCATCAGTATTCAACAACCTCATTATTTGTCCATGTACTCAGAGTAATTGTACTCCCGAAACCTGACGTCAAAGGGGATAAGGCCGATATCAAAGGCCTTCCTGAGTTCCACCAGAATCTTAGTGTGCTTCGCACGACAAACGCCTGTAACACTAACGTCGAGTACAGCACCAGTTTCTGGACATATGAACTGCTTGAGCAAAGCGGTGTTTCTGCAGTCAACAATGAGAAACTCATCGCGGCAAATCGGACATGGGCTTCCTGTAGAAATCATGTTTTGACGAATGCAAGTTTTTCGCGTTTTTTTCGGGCAAATTCCACCCTTGAAATTGCGCCTATAAGGCTTCCAAACAGGTTTATCTCCATATGTACGCACATACGCATCACTTTGCATATAATCAATGCTCACTTCAACGGGAATTGTTTCGGTTCTGTCCTTTGTGATAGGACGGGTGTCTGAATGCGCTTCCTGATTGGCTAACGATGCACACGATTTGACATTATTCAAACGTGAAACAGCACGATTCGACAAAAGTGTCAGAAGGTTCGATTTCATTGCGTACTCAGCGCTGATTAATGACGCAGAATAACAGCGAAATACAGACATATTTATCTTCTAGAAAACACGCCTCAAGCATTAGTGCACAGCGCGCATTAAATGCCTTCGATTAGCTGCGTTCGAAATCTATGCGAAAAATGTCAATCAATAGTTCGGATCAAATCATCTTTATATTTGTTTGTTTCAGCAGTATGTTGCTATTTGATCATCCAAACTCATCAATTGTCAAGGTCTTCATTTATTATTCTTCCGGTGTGAAGCTATCATCTACAATTTACGGGGCGGTTGTGTTTTGGGCATTGTGTAGCTTTTTGTGTTGCACTTTTATATAAGGTATGTTTATTGGTTAGTATAGTTCTAATAGTGGTATAGGGCTTTATTCTGTGATTTGAATTATCACGTATATTCTGCTCATTTCTCGTTTTGTGTCTGCATGTTATTGGAGCTATGCCTACCCTATGTATTTGTGAATATGCGTATTTGTGTAATTTTCCAACACATTCACACACTTCAGATCATTGTTTTTAATCAGTTTTTGCCATGGAAACGGCCGAAGCTCACGCACTGGCCAGGGTTGAATTTCTTGTTTGTCGCTATGGTGTCTGTGTTATTTTTTTTCTTCAAATAGCAGTGCTAGAGAGATTGATTTTAATTTTGCCTTATGCTCGTGCTATTGTGTGTATGTGTGTTTGTTTTATAGCGTGTGAGCACGGTGTGGTTTGAGTTTGGTTGAGTTGATTGTGTCGCGGAGAGAAAGAGTGCGCACGCGGGTGAACTTGTGTGTGTGTTTGCTCGTGCGTGTTGTGAGCGGAGTAACGCGTCGCTGTGCAGCACCATGACCCGCGGTAACCAGCGAGATCTGGCGCGCGAGCGCAACCAGAAAAAGAACCAGAAGAAGAAGGGCAGCGCTGAACAGGAAGCAAACAAGGGGTTGAGCGCTGAGCAACGCAAGGAGCGCGATGCCGACGTGATGCGGCAGAAACAGAAGAAGGCGGAGGAGAAGAAGCCAATTAAATGACAAATATAAAGAATTTCCGAGACAGAAGGAGTTGGATATTTACACAACACTACACAAAATCGAAGGATTATTTTGAACTGGTTTTGCTTTATGTGTTCAAATGGGCTGATTGTCAGCAGCTCTTTTGCGTTTTTGTGTGTATATATATGTGTGTGTGTGTGTGTTGTGAATGTTGTTGTTCTGTTGAGTCGGTTGTCATATGGTGTTGTGTGTGCTTTCATTGGACGAGTATTTTGGTCACTTACTTCTGTATATTACGTTCAATATACGAGCGAAGTATTATTGGTGTTTTTTTGTTTGTTGAGAATGACTATTTCTCATCTTACATACCTGTACTCAATGCTGTTATATTTTGACAACAAATGGGTTTCCTAATAAATTGCTTTGTTTTAATAATTTTCCTAATCAATCCGAATGAAATGTGAGTAACTTATTCTATTTAAACCATGAATGCATTTAATTCAGCCCGCTTCGACGCAAGTGTCCAATGGTGAATGGCACGAGATTTTGGCGTGCAGAAATTGAGTCAGTTGTGAATTTAGTCAGATTATGAGGAGCGACAATGTACGACGAACGCGTCACGTTTGTCGTGCTGGCGCGCGCCGGCAGCAAGCGTCTGGTCGGCAAGAATTGTCTGCAGCTAGGCGGAATTGAACTCATCAAATGGCCGCTTATCATTGCCAAACAGGTTTTTGGTGAGTGCCGATTATTGTGTGATTTATTAACCTCTCCAAACTCAGCTCAAGTGATTTTTCTGCTGCAACCTATATTGCTCTTCTCTATTTTTACATAACAGAAAATATTCACATCGAATTTTTGTAATTTCTTGCGGCGTGCCGCTTTTTACTCAACATTTTTCTGAAATACAAGTGGATGTTACACGTGGAACTACATTGCTCCATTTCAACCTCCATTTTGCGCTCACATCTCGTCTTGATGCTGATCTCGCTGGCTGTGTCTGTTGTCGTGCACTGTCTGTGTGTCCAGACACGTTGTGGGTGTCCACGGACGGGCAGCGGATAGAAGAGCTAGCTCGCGAGGTCGGCGCTCGCGTCCACCGCCGCTCTCCTGTCAGTGCTGACGATCTCGCCTCGTCAGTGTCGAGTTTGGTGGAGTTTTTGCAGGCCGTGCAGCCTCGTACTGAGTTTGTGATGCTGGCGCAGTGCACGAGTCCCTTGCTGTCCAGACAGGATATTGAGACAGCATTGGACTTGACCCTGCGGCAAGGCTACGACTCGGTGTTCTCCGTCTGCGCAGATAAGCCGAAACTGTGTTGGAAACAGACAGACTCGGGTTGGTGAAATCTCGTGCCTTTCTTTCACTCCATACCTTTATATTACCTTTATTTTAAGAAAATACCATTCTTTATTTGTGTTCGTATATCTTGATGCCTTGAGCTATTGTGTCTATCCGCTCTTGAATTTTAGCTTTGCATTTCCTGTTGTTTTTCAGGTCTTGAGCCGGTTAATTTTTCGCCCACCCAACGTCCGCGCAGTCAGGATGTTGGCAGTCAGCTGATGGAGACAGGTCACTTGTACATGACCCGCTGTGACCTGCTTATTCAGCATGCCAGTCTGCAGGCCGGTCGGTGAGTTTATGTACCTGATATTGCTGCGTTTGTGAATGCCATGTGGCGATTTCATTTGGTCATTGAAAAAATGGTGTTTTCAGCAGAAATACACATGTTGTAATGTCTATTTTCGTTAGCGAATGATTACTGATTTTGTATTTTTAAAAGCATTGCTTAATTTGTTTTGTTGTGTTGCCAGGTGCTGGTATGTGACAATTCCTGCTTATCGAGTGTGTGACATCGACACACAACATGACTTGGATTTCGCTGAATTTCTGGCGAAAAAACACAATCTTGTTTCTGATTTATTTCCTCAGGATTTTTCACGAATTTCGCACGAAAATGAGCTTGAAGAGAACGCAGACCATACAAAAATGTAGAGGCATTCTTATATATATTTATTTTAGACGAATGGGGCGTCGTGTGATGTTTTTGTAAAAGTTGTTTTTTGAATGCATGTTTTTGTTAAAGTTGTTGCTATACCTATGTGAATACAATGCATATTACGAAATTACACATGTTTTGTCATTTTTTCAGTACTTTGTATTAGTGTGGTGTTTTCGTAATACGCGACCACATTCAGTAATGATGTCATCCCATTTGTAATCGCTTAAAAATATCTCAACTATAATTATTCAGCTACCTTTAGCTTATAATATTAATTTCACTTTTAAAATAGCTTGTAATTTTTAAAGTTTTGTATGTTTCCCTTGTCACTTCATTTTTGCCGTTTTGCCAAGATATCTGGCATCTGTGGTGGTCGTGTGCTTACATTAGTGTGTTTAAAGTCTCCGACTGAACTTCCTGGTATTTTTTGGTATTTGCATAATCTTCTGTAGTATAATTTTATTTTAGCAACTCTTCATATGTATGTAAAGCAATTTTTGTTTGTTAGTCGGGTATTTTATTATTTGTGCCGCCTTGGAATGACTAATTGATGATTTGATGCGTGTATTGTCCGTATATTTGTATTTGTATCTGTATTTGTATTTCGAAACGACACAGTAAACATATAATAACACCAAACAACATATTTTCATGTGTCGGGGCAAGTCATAAAGGCTTATATCCCTTGAAAAAAGCAAGAACAAATAAAATAAAATAATAAAATGAAAAAACATATATATATACAGTTTAGTTCAGTTGGAAATGTACAGTGGCAAGTAATAGACGCGTTGCTTGCTGTACCTTAAATTTACAGTTCAGCAAGAGCTCAATTTCATAATGAGATAATAAGAAGATCGGCAATCTCCACCAGGCAATTGAGTCAACATTGGGCTTTGTTATTTGCGGCTTGATATGAAATTGGACGACACTTCACGGTGAACTTCACGATACTGGTTCGATTAACCCAATGACCCTGACTGATTTTTCGTATTGATGTCTGCTGCCTGTTTGTTCGAGCCTTGCCGGAGTCCGGTGTTTAATTCCTCTGCTTGAGTATAACGGGAGTCATGGCTTTAAACTGGCAAGCAGTGGGGCGTATTATCTATTCTCAATTATACATGTAGTCTATTTTTTGCCGATTTCTGTTGTTAGGATATATGGCGAAATCTGCAAACTCCAGCTGTACAGTGTCTGACATGAGCACGAGCAGTTCAGTGTCTGACAGTGCGGACTGTCGCACTGCATATCTGGTGCTCGACACAACTCCCTCCCACCAGGTGAAAATGTCAGATTATCGTGAATAGTATACTGTGGCACCTTCACTTTTTGAGGCAAATTTTTATGAAGAGTTGCTCGATTTCCTTTAAACCGATCACCGACAATTGACATGCAGTTTTAGCAGCAATTAGCTCACCAATTAGCACCGGCATGTCATGAATATATAGCCAGGAAAATATACCTGGCTAATTTCACTTTGATATGTCGTGTAACATCTCACACTGTGTGTGTGTGTTTGTGTGTGTGTGTGTGTGTATGTTTGTGTGTGTGTGTTTATGTACTCATGTACACAGTACACATGCTACATCTGCTGTCGTCCAACCGTTAACGCAATTGGTGAGTCTGTCTCTCTCCCTTTCTCTCCCCCTCTCTCTCTCTCTGTGTATGTCTGTGTGTAAGCTCTCATTCAGACAAACGATGTTAAACTCCATTGCCACCTTGCAGGTCTCAATCTTTGTGCCAATTAAAATATTGTTTGTAGTATTTGATGGTATGTACATGTGTGTGTGTGTGTGTGTGCGTGTGTGTGTGTGTGTGTGTGTGTGTGTTGGCACGTGCAGGTTTGATGTCGACATGCAGCCAGTCGACAGGTGTGTGTATGTCTGTGCGTCTGCAGGCGTGCGTGTCACCGCTGTTCGTGCTCGACATAAACGAGCAAGACGTACTGTGTGACAGTTGCACGAGCCTCATTAACCAGGCCGACTCCGCCTACCACTGTTATCTGGTGCGTACTGGACAGCCTGGCTGTCATTGATCACGCAAATAATTAATAATAATTGATTGTTTTCATTGATACATCGACCCTTTCATGAGCTGTTAGTATATTCCAACTTTCTCCTCATCAAATAAGCTTGATTCCACAAACAGCTGAATAGCCATTTTAATGAATGCTGTTTGAAAATATTTGGCTATGTCTATGGCGTCAGTTTTAAGCGTTTTGAAAAATAGCCGATATGGCGGAGTATCGTGTGGTGGATTTCAAGTGCCACTACAAGTGGTCTTCTTGCTTGTCTATTTCTCATTTGTCTCTCATTCTGTGTGTGTGGCTGTGTTGCGGCGTGAAGAGCAGCAGGCGCGAGATCAGGTGAGAAGTGTACTTCGTCTCGAAGATGACAACTCCCCACAACAACAACAACAACTACAACAACAACAACAACATCGACAGTTATCAGCTGGACAGAGCTGCCAGACGAGTGGCAACAATGAGACTGAACAAACAGCACGCCCAGGTCCAACACGCCACATCAACACACACACACACACACACACACACACACACACACACACACACACACACACACACACACACACACACACACACACACACACACACACACAACACAGACAGAGAGAGGGGGTTTTGAGAGTTTCAACCAGAGGTCAAGAGTTAGGCGAGTTAGCTGGCTGGTGAAAATGGTTGGATGGCTCGGCGGGAAGCACCGCGCGCAGACTGACAAGGCTTTGAGGAGGAGGCGGTGAATTAGAATCGAAGCGTCGACGTTTATTGGCTCAAAATGAGAACAAAAAAATTGAACGAGAAATGGAAAGACTGACACACACACAAGAAAGACTGACACACAAATGTTGTATTTTGCTCAAATTCAAATAGAGTATGGATAACACACACAGCTCCTCATTAACACACACACACAAGTAAAAGACACAACAATCAATTCATGAAAAACGTATATGTTTGTGTGTGTGTGTTTGTGTGTGTGTGTGTATAGCGGTGAATGAGAGTGAGCATTGTGTCTCACTGCCAGATAACACACATCATATCAGTAATGGTGGTGGTGGTGGTAATAGCGAGCAACAGTGTGCGACTGACTGCCAACCATCTGTCTATCAGAATACTAGTGCTGCCAATAACTGTCCGTCTCGTGATGTTTCACTGCCAGCGGTCAGTTAGCCTCACATACTGACACATACTGACATACTGACACATACTGACACACTGACACACTCACACATACTGACACACTGACATACTGACACACTCACACACATACTGACACACTCACACACTCACACACATTGACACACTCACACACTGACACACTGATACACTCACATACTGACACACTGACACACACTCACACACTCACATACTGACACACTCACATACTGACACACTCACATACTGACATACTGACACACTGACATACTGACACACTGACATACTGACACACTCACACACTCACATACTGACACACTCACATACTGACACACTCACATACTGACACACTCACATACTGACATACTGACATACTGACACACTGACGCACTCACACACTGACACACACACACACACTGATACACTCACACACTGATACACTCACACACTAATACACTCACATACTGATACACTCACATACTGACACACTCACATACTGACACACTCACATACTCACACACTCACACACTCACACACTCACACTGACACACTCACATACTGTCACACTCACATACTCACACACTGACTCACTCACATACTGACACACTCACATACTGACACACTCACATACTCACACACTCACACACTCACACACTCACACTGACACACTCACATACTGACACACTCACATACTGACACACTCACATACTGACACACTGACATACTCACATACTGACACACTCACATACTGACACACTCACATACTCACACACTCACACACTCACACACTCACACTGACACACTCACATACTGTCACACTCACATACTCACACACTGACTCACTCACATACTGACACACTCACATACTCACATACTGACACACTCACACACTCACACTGACACACTCACATACTGACACACTCACATACTGACACACTCACATACTGACACACTGACATACTGACATACTGACACATACTGACATACTGACACACCCACATACTGACATACTGACACACACACACACACACACTGATACACTCACATACTGACACACTCACACACTGACACACTCACATACTGACACACTCACATACTGACATACTGACACATACACTCACATACTGACACACTCACATACTGACACACTCACATACTGACACACTCACATACTGACATACTGACACATGCACTCACATACTGACACACTGACACTGCCATGCTGCCATAAACTGACACATACTGACATACACTGACACACACACTCACATACCGACACACACACTAGCATACTGACACACACACTCACACTCTGACACACTCACATACTCACACACTCACATACTGACACACTGACATACTGACACACTCACATACTGACACACTGACATACTGACACACTGACATACTTACACACTCACAAACTGACACACTGACACACTCACACACTCACATACATACACACTGACACACTCACATACTGACACACTGACACACTAACACACTGACACACTCACACACTGACACACTCACACACTGACACACTCACACACTGACACACTCACATACTGACACACTCACACACTCACACACTGACACACTCACATACTGACACACATACTGACACACACACACTCACACATTGATACACTCACATACTGACACACTGACACACTCACATACGGACACACTGACATACTGACACAGTCACACACTGACACACTGACATACTGACACACTGACATACTGACATACTGACACACTGACACACTCACACACTAACACACTGATACACTCACATACTGACACACTCACACACTCACACACTGGCACACATACTGACACACTCACACACTGACACACACACACATGATTACAAGTGATGTTTACATTATGTGTGTGTGTGTGTGTTTATGAATGTTTGTGTACATATCTATGTGTTTGTGTGTGTGTCCGTTTGTTCAATGCCGCAATGTGTAATTGTACTGCTTTTGTGTACATCTGAGACACATTGTGTGTGTGTGTGTGTGTGTGTGTGTGTGTTTGTGTGTGTGTGTGTGTGTGTTAATAGCTTGAGGCATCGGATACACGTGATTCAGAAGGGCAGGTGGTTTGCTCGCTCAACACAACAACAACAACAGTAACAACAACAGTAACAACAAGCAGCGGTGCTAGTGAGACGGTGAGAACAGAGAGTCAGACGGTGGACACTGATGATGATGACGTCACTACGGTCAGTCCGGCTTCCAGTGAGATTCATCTGAGTATTTGTTCCAGCGGCGATGTACCGGCCCGCAGTCCGTCCTCTCACTGCACGGTATCTGCCCTATCAGCATTACTATTATTATAACCATTAAACAAGGCGAAATGGCAACAGTGTGTGAAGTTGTATAATGTACACGACTACAATCTCCATACATCTTGATCATCAACAAATACACACAGACACAAACACACCCACACACGCACACACTCAGACACATACACACACATTGACACACATACACATTGAAACACATACACACACTCACACTGACACACACAAACATACAAACAGACACGCACATTGACACACAGACAAAGAGAGAGAAGAGAATGAACAAACGAGAATAACATGCAGCTTTTAGATATTATTCAAAGCCATTTGGCCACTGAATTTAGCATGACGCCATTTGTTATTTCATCAGTTAGAACCTTCGCATCGAATATGTCTGTGTGTCAGTGTGTGTGTGTGTGTGTGTGTGTGTGTGTGTGTGTGTGTGTCAGTGTGTGTGTGTGTGTGTGTTCTCACCGAGTTGTTTCCGCAGCAGAAATGAGGAGTTAAAGACTCGTGCCTCCTGTCTTCCACAAATCACATTTCTTTTTTAACATTTGTTTGGTAGTTTCTGGTGGGCAATTTCATTTAGCAAATTTGTTCCAATAATCATCTATTATGCACTGTTCGGGAAGCTGTATTTTTACTATTCCATCTGCGAGCCCGCCTTTTTGTAGTCCGAAACTATTATACCCGATTTTTAATTTTGAACGCCGAAATATTTCTCTGTTTTCAATCTGTTCTTTGTTTTGTTGAACATCTATAAATAGTAATCATGTGTGTGTGTGTGTGTGTTTGTGTATGTGTGTGTGTGTGTGTGTCGGTGTGTCAGAAGTCGTTGTTACGTCGCACTGTGGCCACTTCCAGACAGGGTGTGGCAGACTCTGAGCGTGTGTCGCACCAGGAGAGAGCGCTGGATAAGAACACTATGCTCACATGCTCTGTCTGCGGCAAACGCAGCCAAACTGTGCGGTCAGTTTGTTTGTATGTGTGTGTGTCAGTGTGTGCGTTGGTGTGTTTGTGTCTGTCAGTGTGTATGTGTGTGTGTGTCAGTGTTTGTTTGTTTGTTTGTGTCTGTCAGTGTGTTTGTGTGTGTGTCAGTGTGTGTGTGTGTTTGTTTGTTTGTGTCTGTCAGTGTGTTTGTGTGTGTGTGTGTGTGTCAGTGTTTGTTTGTTTGTTTGTGTCTGTCAGTGTGTGTTTGTTTGTGTGTGTTTGTGACACAAACAAATATATTTACAAACGCGTACACATATTCACAATACTACTATAAAACAATGGATAACTATATAACTACTACTATAAAACAATGTGTTTGTGTGTCAGTGTGTGTGTTTATTTGTGTGTGTTTGTGTGTCAGTGTGTGTGTTTATTTGTGTGTGTTTGTGTGTCAGTGTGTGTGTTTATTTGTGTGTGTTTGTGTGTCAGTGTGTGTATTTATTTGTGTGTGTCAGTGTGTTGGTGTGTGTTTGTGTGTGTGTCAGTGTGTTGGTGTGTTTGTTTGTTTGTGTGTGTCAGTGTATTTGTGTGTGTCAGTGTGTGTTGGTGTGTTTGTTTGTTTGTGTGTGTCAGTGTGTGTTTGTGTGTATCAGTGTGTTTGTGTGTTTGTGTCTGCGGAATCGCTAGAACACACTCTTTTCGTCGAGCAGTTGTGTGTTGTTTATGTTTCTCGTCTCATTTGTACAAAACGGTGCTAAAACATTCATGTAAATGACAAATTTCTCGCTATTGCGGGATAATAGAGTGTCATTCCTCATTGTCTAAACGGAGATTTATTTCTATATATAATTTTCATGATTAAGGTTTGCCAATAGTGGAATTAAAGAACAGTTTCAATATATTCTTGTTTCATTTTATGAAAAATCCTCTGTCGATGGTGTTTTTTGAGAGAGGAAAGACGTTAAAAATCGTTGTAATATGACCCACCAATGGGTAATATTGCGCGGTAATGAAGGAAGGCCATGATGAAATATGCTCGTGTTGTTATGTTTGTTAAATTATTCGCTTGTTTCAGTTTTCAGTGTTTACTTATGAATTACAGAATGACAAAACAACACTCGTTGGCGCAAGATAAAACCGCGCCATCTAGCGGTGACCGCGCCAAACTGCCCGATCACAGCGCCACCTGTCGGTCATGTCGGCAAGCTGCAGTTCCAGGTTTGTCCACACAGTTATATCTTGTGATTGTGTGTGTGTGTCAAAGACTCGCTATGGTTAAGATGACTTGTTCTTCCACAGACTATATTCTGAGGAGGGCTGTTTTTGGGGTGATTGTGGGCACACAGATATCCCAGTGAATGCTTGCGTGTGTGTGTGTGTGTGTGTGTGTTCTCACCGAGTTGTTTCCGCGGTCAAATGAGTCCAACACTCGTAGATCCTGTCTTTCAGAGATAATTAATTCTGTTTGAACATTTGTGTTGTAGTTTTGTTTGTGACAATTCATTTCGTTCGCTAATTTATTCAAATACTCTATTGTCCTGTTTGGGAAGCTGTATTTCTGCACATCAGTTTTAATTGTTCGTTTTTGAAGGCCGAGATTGTGTGTGTGTGTGTGTGTGTTTGTGTGTGTCAGGGAAATGTACCACGTGCTGTCGTGTAGTGAGAGACTACAAGTGAGTGTGCCCTTCTTGCATGCGAGATTTATCAATCTATCATTTACTCGTTTACTAGCTAGCTGCACTGTTGTGTATTGAGAGAGAAATAAATTGTGATGATATTGTCGGGTATTTTCTCCGGTGCTCGAGAATATAACGCACGTGTTTTGTATAGTTTTTCATATATCTAGTGGGTGTTTGTTTTATTGGAAACATTCGCACAAGTATATTGTTGTGAAACGCTTTGTTTAAATGTTGTGTCTTTCCGTTTTTTCCTCTGTTAAATAAAATAATTTTTAGAGATTTGATTTGCGCCCGAGTGTTTCATGTTTGTGTTTGTTTGTTTATTTCAGGTTTCACATGAAGCAACACACTCGACTGATTCGCAATGGCAGTATCAGAGAAGTGAGCTTTTTTCCGCCTTCAATATTCACTCATGTCTCACCGTCCACGCAAATATTACTCAATACATGTATATATGAAGAATGTGTGTGTGAGTGTGTGTGTGTGTGTGTATATATTCAATGTGTGTGTGTGTGTATATTCAATGTGTGTGTGTGTGTGTGTGTGTGTGTGTGAGTGTATATATTCAATGTGTATGTGTTTATATATATTCAATGTGTATGTATAGATTTACTGAATATGTATGTGTGTATATATTTACTGAATATGTGTGTGTGTATTGTGTTGTATTGAGGATGAGAAATTATCGCCGGAATATGACAGTGCCCAATCGCTGGCTGTTTCACGTCGTTCTCGTGACGGTAGCAGGGGCGGTGGCGGTGACAAGTCGCGTGTGTATGATGACCTCGTGTCACGAGCGTCGGTGACGTCACGACTCACGCGCCACCAACACCACGTGGCCAACACGTGTCCCATCTGTCAGCGTGTGTTTGCACGTGAAGATGTTGTCAAGGGTCACATCAGGGTGAGCTTGATGTCTGGCTAGATTAATATCTGTTGTAATTAACTTGCTGTGTTAATATAAAAAGATGTATTTAATACAAGAATTAACGAACGACCAAACACTTCCCTCAATCTACCACATTCCACACAATTCGTCTTCATTGATAAAATCGATAACGCCAAAACAGTATAAATTAGCCGACATATAAATGAACAACTCTCGTGCTAAACATCACAACGGCACCTCTTAATAATACTAATTACAGCAACACTATCTCGTCCAGTAGTGTTAATATTGTGTCAGTAGGCTGTAACCTGTTCTCTCGTCTCAATATGAGTCGATTTGCTTGTTAATTTTCCACACAACAACAGAACTGTGGAAATCTGCACCATTTCGCTTTTGCTACACCAAAGTTAATTGTCATCAAGTCGTCAGAAATGGACGAAAATGAACGATTTAGGATTGAAGGTTGAAAACCACACACACACACATTTGTCCACTTCTGTCCGACCTTGAATTGTATATTGACTACGTCCCTGTGTGTGTGTTTATTATCTCTCATCTTTCTTTATCTTTCACTTTCTGTGTGTGTGTGTGTGTGCGTTTCTGTGTGTATGTGCGTTTGTGTGTGTGTGTGTGTTTCTGGGTGTGTGTGTGTGTGTTTCTGTTTGTGTGTGTGTGTGTGTGTGTGCGTTTGTGTGTGTGTGTGTGTTTGTGTGTTTGTGTGTGTGTGTTCAGCGCCCTAGAGACCCTCTAGGTGTAGGGCGCTATATAAATATCTACCTAATGTAATGTAATGTGTGTGTGTGTGTGTCTGTGATGACAGCGTGTCCACATGAAGGAGCGGCCGTATGCTTGTCGACGATGCGGTCGTTCGTTCGTGTCGACGTTCAGCCGGCAGCGCCACGAGATGATTCACAACAACGAGTATCGCTACTACTGTCAGGAATGCGGCGACGGGTTCCGTCAAAAACAACAACTAACACTGCATATGCAGCACAAACACAACGTGCTCGATGTCGTCTTCGAGGACATCCAGGTGTATATGCTTGTTTGAGCCTTAATGTGTATATATGTGTGTGTCTGAATGTGTATGTGGACGTGTGTATATTTGTGTGTGTATTTGTGCGTGTGTGTGTCTGAATGTGTATGTGTATGCGTGCCTCAATGTGTATGTGTGCCTTAATGTGTAGATATGTGTGTGTCTGAATGTGTATATATATGTGTGCCTTAATGTGTATATATATGTGTGTGTCTGAATGTGTATGTGGACGTGTGTATATTTGTGTGTGTGTATTTGTGCGTGTGTGTCTGAATGTGTATGTGTATGTGTGCCTCAATGTGTATGTGTGTGTCTGAATATGTGCGTGTACGTGTGTATATTTGTGTGTGTGTGTGTGTGTGTCTGAATGTGTATGTGGACGTGTGATACACACGTCCACATTTGTGGACACTATTTGTGTGTGTATGTATGTGTGTGTATGTGTGTGTGTGTGTGTTTGAGCCTAAATGTTTATGTATGTGTATGTGTGTGTCTGTATGTGTATGTGTGTTTGTATGATTTTGTGAGCACAGTAGGTGTATCTTATCCAAATGGAAAAAATTATCATTTCATTTATAACGCATAAAAAAATAATATATAACGCACGAAAAAAATTATCATTTCATTTATAAATTTATTTTATTTATATAATTCATTTCATTACAAAACGCATATAAATAATTAAATTATTTGGATAATTTAAAAAAATTATCTTTATAATTTTATTATATTCAATTTTAATTTTATCTTCTTTAAAATTGCCTTTATATATACACACACAGCATACACTCGCAACCACAGGGGAAAATGTATGAATTAATACGAGACATAATTTGATGATTTCTTAATGCAGTCTTTTGTATTCGTAAAATTTGACAATGTGTTGTGTTGTGTGTGTGTGTGTGTGTGAGTCAGGTAGTGACTGAACACACGGGAGATGAGATGGAGTCAGTAGAGACGACAGAGCAGGTGAGAACAGAAGGCGAACAGTCTCAGTACCAGATAGTCACAGACACAACCCCGTCAGCGTCCTGTTCGTCGGTGCTGGTAGATACTGATAACTCTGCGTCAGTCTCTCATCACGTCTGCGTGTCCACATCTTCCTCTGTGTGTGACGACTCACCAGTAGCTTCATCAGACGTGATTCTCTCGTCGGCCGGGGCTCTGTACGATGAAGTGCTCGAACACTGACGTGAAAATCCCCCAAGCGCCACCAAAGATTAATTTATTATTGTACGTGTAAATGAGACGTGGATGATTGAAGTTCCTGATTGATTGAGTCACGTGAGCTCATCATCATCATCATCATCATAATTGATGGCGAGTTGAGACAGGACAGTCATGAATCGCTGCATCACTGACTCTCCTACCTGAGTTGCTAGTGAGTTGCAGGCGTAACACAACCGCCACTTACCGCTCCTACCCTCACTCTCTCCGCTCTCAACCTCTGCCGCCGCCGTGCTGAATTGGCCGTCTGTTGCGCCGTCCTCTGTCCAGCGTTGTGTTGAAGCCCAGCGAGACACCTGCACGGCGCGGCCCGCCGACGCTCCGTCATCCACACCGCCGCTGTCGATCTCATCCCGCGGCAGACGACACAAATGACAGCGTCGACGGACGGCGGTGGAATGTTCAGTGGTCGCTGCATCAGTCATTTTCGCTGCCGTGCGCAGAATGGTCGACTCGGTCGAGGCAAACTGAGTCTGCAGAGCCCGCACAAACTGCGCCGTCAGTCGATGCGTATCTGTCAGTGACGACTGAGTTTCAGCCGCCTGGCTCACTGGCTGCACCGCCGACATCCAACCCACGTGATGCACCAGCAACGCAACCTGCTTGTCACTTACACCACTCAGCGGTCGCATAACTCGCACGTGTCTCCACAACTGTACCGCCCCCGCCGTCAGCTGTTGTAACTGCCCGCCTGTGCGTCCGTCCGTCATGCCAGCCAGCAGTGTGGCGGCCAGCTGGGAGCCAGTGTGGTCGGGCAGCAGCAGGTGAGTGGCCCGCAGTTGTCGGCAACACGCCACAGCCACGTGCAAGCGCATCGTCTCCAGCAAGCGAGCTCGCACCGGCGCCATCACAGGTCGTGACAATTGCGGCGCAGTGGCGGCGAGAAGCGACTCAGTGCCCGACTCCAGCCATACTTCTGTCTCATCATGCGGCACCGATGATGAGGTCGTGACGGTGGCGACGCGTGCAGGAGAGATGGACGTACAGCGTAGCACGCGAGACACGGCACTCGTCGCCTCATTGCTGAACTGCAGCACTCGACACAGCAGCTGGTGAGCTGGCCGACTGCTACACAACACATCCAGCCCGCCGCCACAGCACGGCCAGCGCGCATGTCTCTTCCTCTGCTGCTGTTGTGCGGCCGAGAACACGTACAGCAGACTCAAACTGGCCAGACTGTCGGAGAACAGCATCACGGGCGGCGGAGACGAATCAGACGTCTGCGCCGCTGCACGCCGCCATTTGCCAATAGTGGCGCGCACCTGATGTGTAAATGCGGCTACAAAACACGCGCGGCAGTAGATATCGTTGATGCGCAGTTGAACGAGGGCGCGGTGTTGGCCGCATTTGTGACACAACACGTCACCGCTGCTAGTCGCTTCTGCAGTGACGTCATTCAAACTGCTGCTCAAATCCGCCGCGAATTCGTCGCTGAAACTGCACATTATAACCTGCACACAGACACACACATGTCCTAATAGAATTAAGAAGTATATGATATCAAACAACGACATGGAAAGGAATGAGTGTGGTCGCATGGAACGGCTTGAGTGCACAAATAGTGCAGAATGAATATTGGGAAATTCAAAGAGAGGTTGGATCAAGCTGGATATTGGCAAGGAGACAGAACAGCTCGAGCTATCGAGATATTGACAGGCCGGGCTTATCTCATTCCTGTATTATAACAACACACACACACACAGTGTCTCATTGTGCATGTTATAACTTGTGTGTTGTTGTGCTGAGGAAGATGAAATATACATATTAACGGATTGATCTCTGGTCTGCGAATGTGATGCACTCACCACCAAGCCAGGATGACGACGAAATAGCAATGTTAGTGCCATATATACCCAAATAATCCCCTACATGTTCAGAAAAATTTAAGTTGAAGAAAATTCATTCATTCATGTATTACTTGAAATGGCGCTCATAAACATAAGCGAAAAAAAGTCACACAATAAACAATGCGAAAATATACGCTATTGAGACGAAAGGCAGGAACACAAACAATGAGAAAAATACAAGTTACAACACCAACAAAGATACCAACAATATCACCAACAAACGTACAATATAACAAATACAATACACCCCACAACATCAACATAAAAACTACATAAGATCGGATATATATACATATAAATGGAAAAAAACCTCATAAATCAACATTATGCCGGCAACGGGAAATTGTTTTAATTAAATACACAGTGTGGACATTCAGCACAGCCCACATACAATGAACAGAGAAGCAAGAAAAATATCTAATAAAACATTCAGACAGACACATATTCAGAAAGAGAATGAGAATCAGGCTCAAAAGACAAGGATAAAAAGTACTCACGAAGAGAAGAAGCAAATCTAGAGTATGGAAACAGCAATGTAATACGACGTGGAAGAGAGTTGTAGAGACAAGGGGCACAGCAATAAAATGACTTGGCCGACCAAGCTGATTCATTGATCGCCCTCGGACAAACCAAAGAACGAGGGACATGAGAAGAAGTAGCAGAAGGTGACAGTGGCTCAGTCAGATAACACGGTTGCATAGGATCATGAAGAAGTTTATATATTAAACAACAGAGTCGATAGTGAATTCTAGGGATAATAGGCAGCCAACGAAATTGAAAAAGGAAAGACGAAGTGTGGAGACATGGAGAAGGCGAGAGAATAAAGCGACATGATTGGTTGATTATGCGTTGAAGACCAGGAAGATGATAGCGAGGAGTGTTCAGATAGAGAGTGCAGCAATAATCAATACGAGAAATCAGAGCTTGAACTAGCTTAATGGAGGATGTCCGGTCAAAAAAAGGTCTGATAGGATACAAATAACGTAAAATAAGGTGACACACAAGAACTACGTTTTAAATATTGGTAGAGAAAGTGAGAGACGTATCAAGAGCCACACCAAGAATACGAACTGAGGAAGAAAGAGGATACGGTAGAAGTGGAGGAGACAAACGAGGAGGATGTAGAGCAATGAATTCAGATTTAGATTTGTTAATCAAAAGGAAACGAGAAGAAGCCCAGTCAGAAATGTCCGAGAGAATGTCAGGTAAGAAATAATCATGTGAACGCGGAAGTGGACAGTAAAGTTGTATATCATCAGCATATATCTGAAAAGAAATGGAGTGCCGACGAAGAATAGGACATAAGGACCACATGCAGAGGTTGAAAAGTAAGGGACCAAGAATAGAGCCTTGAGGAACACCGGATATTAAAGATACAGAATCGGAAACAGAAGCGTTGAATTTGACAGAGTACGATGAATCAATGAGATAAGATTTCATAAGAGAGAGGGCAGAAAAACATACACCTATATAGAACATACACCTATATGAGATAGATCATCAAAAAGTATAGGATGAGAAACTAGGTCAAAAGCCGAAGACATGTACAACAAAACAAGAAGAACAGAACTACGATAAGAAAAATGGGAAAGTACAGCATTAACAACATATATTAAAACGCCCTCTGTGGAATGTGAAGTTCTAAAACCAGAATGAAAAGGATCAAGATTACGACTTATGTAAGGAGACAATTGAGAGAAAATTCAATCCAACACCTTCGAGATAAACCCAATAATAGAGCAGGACGATAGTTCTTACAAACAAAGGGATCAAGATATGTTTTTTAAGAATATGATATATAACAGCATGTTTATCAGGCATGAAAACACCATGTAGTATAGAGGAATTAATGATATGCAAGAAATATGGAAAGGGGTGATAAAAACAGAAGTCAGACAATTACTGATTAATCATATATAGAGTTGACGTCAACAGGTACTTCATTACTTAATTTAAAATTTAGTTAATACCTGGGAATATAAAAATCGACCAAACACCCAATAAGCCCATCAACCTCTCAATACACAGCATTAACTGTCTTAAAAACGTGTCGCAAGCCACATCTGCGCCACATTTGATTTTTCACATAGGATTTAATTAACATATATTTCAATATACATCTTTGTAGATAATTTATCGAAATATTTACCCACAATTATAGGTTTGATGAAAAAGCGATTTTGAGCTTAAAATTCAGGACAGTTTGTGAAAACTTCCCGGGGAAATATCTTCGTATAATAATTTTAAGTTGTATGAATTAATATTGAATAAAGTGTTGTTATCACACCATTTGTAACTATTTGCGATATAGCTATCAAGAGCCCAGGGACGGTGCGAGAATTGACTGCTCATTTGAAAAGGGCGCGAAACATTGACAAACTCCAACTCGCAAGAATTTCGTACACTTTATCATTAGCGAATATTTAAACATCTGAGGCCCATTTTTCTGTTTAATTAAGGCTGAATTATATTCAACTCAAATAGAAAATTATCGACCGCATTTTTAGGAAAACGGAACAACTGTATAGATACTCTGTGATGCTAAATAAAAATATATCAAACTACGACCGGGCCAAACACAAATATATCAACGGTGCAATATCAAAAGTCAATTTGGAAAATGACGCTGTGTTAAGAATACGGTCTTTATTGAAACTAAAATGGTGACAGCACACGAGCACAAGTGAAAAATCCAATTAAACTCAGATAAAGCCAGCGTCCGTCGAATACAGAAATTCACACACAAACACTGACACACATGGGTTAAATAGTAAGTCTGTGGAGTGGGTGATTCAAATAGGCACGTGATCATGTGATGTAGCGTGTCGCCGCGTCTGTGAATACGAGAAAAACTAAGAATCAAGCGCGCCGAACCAAGTGAAACCCCAAAAAACCCTCGACCAAAAGTGAATTGCACAAAAGAAATAGACACACACACTAGCACACACACACACACTAACACACACACACTAACACACACACACACACACACACACTGACATACTTTGTGACAGCTATATCGCCAGAAACCCCCAGAAAAATATGCACAAACACAAAAACAAACGATTCCTACACCAATTGCGTACACACGATAACTTCATCAAACAAAACATAAACACACACACACACACAGATACGTACCCTCAAATGGCTTTTTATTTGGGACTTAAATGTAAATATTGTGTAAATATGCAAACACACACACACACACACACTCACGCATAGAATAACGTAAACTTTCAAAATCTTACAATAATTCCCATCATACAAAAATGCACTCGCGAAGAGAACGAGAGAAGACAAAAGCAAGCACACAATTACACAACACACAGATCCCAAGAGATAAAAACACGCGAAAATGCTTCAATTAGCCACACACACACACAAGAAACAAACAATATTTCGGTAAATAAAACACACACAAACACACACGTACGCGAAATTGGACGGAGAATCGATAGCGACCAAAAAGCCAGGAACAAGAAGGAGCGAAAAAATTAACACGGAAACTTTTATGTGTGTTGGTGAATGAGCCCGGAGAATAGAGAGCGGAAAGAACGGAAGATAAATGACAAATTGAGCCGAAACAAAAACAAAACTCACACTGACTGACACACAGACAGACATACACACACACTAACGCACCGTCACCTCGAAGACAAACAATAAAATGTATCAAGTGATAATATTTTGATCTTCATTCTGAAAGAAAACACAAACACAAACAAACAATCAGCATGTGAAACAGTTAGCACAGGTATTACCACACATTATCAAAATTACTATTATTATGATTAATTACAGGTAAATCCAGTAGTATGGGGGAAGAGTGCAAGTGCAATATTACCCCATATATATTAAGACCCCATGAAGCGCCCAAAATATGTAGAGAAAAACAGTTAGAAAAGAGTAAATAATTCCAGAGAGTTATAAAATAAATAATAAACTAACAACAATAACTAAATAAGTGATTCAATAAATAGCAACCATCAATAAATACGAATAAATAAAATACAATACGATGAATATAATTATTATAATAATAAATAAGAACAACAATAAATCCTGATCAACTCAAATTACACATCTCGGAACAATAATGAAATTACAATCTGACACAGTGTTATGTGGGTAATTACCCCCATTGCCCGCTGTGGTAGCGGCCGGGGTATCTTCTGCACCCGCCGCCACGGCCGAGGAGGAGGCTGGCGAGGCGGTAATGCGGGTGGTACGTACCACCTTCATCTGCTGGCGGGTATGTGTGGTAACATTACCATCGGTGGTAACAGCAGACACAGGCTCACTAGACTCGTTGGTCCGCACCACGCACTCAGACTGACACACACACACACACACACAAGAATGTGTATAAAAATAGAATGAAAAAACACATGCTTGAGCAACAAAACAACAAATGTGTCCGAATGTGAACACCGCTGAGCATGCGTATTTTGTTGCAAGTTTTGTACTTGTTTATATTGTCATGTTTCCACGTGTCTACTCACAATTGTCGATGATGTCATTCATAGTATACACTTTCATTGAGTGAACTGATTAAATTGTTATATTATCATAGAGTTAATTAAACTGTATTGATACAATTGCATGTAATGTTGAAATGTTTATGTCAATCTGTTCGTTCAGGAGCTGTTTAGCTCGACCCGAATATCACCGCAATATTTAGCTGCTTGTTTTGTTGTTTTCTTGTTAATGTTGTTTGTGGCAATACACTTACTTACTTACTTACTTACTTACACACACACACACATACACACACACATACAAATTTGTGTTTGTGTCTGGTCGTAAACATTTCGGCACAAAAACACGCTGCTTCTTCGAGAATCAGAAGTCGCTAATTAAAACACTGTTAACAATAGGAAATAAATTGGGAAAAAGGCCAAATTTAACACACATTCAAGTGTGTTAAAACACGTTAAATAACATATTAACCTGTGTATGTTCAGTGATAAATATACCTGTGTATGTTCAGTGCTAATTATACCTGTGTATATTCAGTGATAAATATACCTGTGTATGTTGTGTGGTGAGAGTTCCGTCGCAATTTCGGCGTGCGTCAGTCAGTTGAGATTCGCTGGTTTTATGTACACTCGACTGAACTCCGTCGCGACATTCACTGTAACTCTCCACCGACTGATAACATCAACATTAACAAAAACGTTAACATTTTAGCAAGGCCACAACAACAGACAATATTCAAAGTAACATTAATTGACTCAAACTGACGGCTAACACACACACACACAACAAAACTACAATTCAACTGAATAGTAGTAACCGAAGACATAACGCTTATACACAATAATTTTCTACATTTTCAAGTAGAAAAATAAATTCATTATACAAGCAGCATTAAACAGTTTTGCTGTTTGTCTTTACTGTCAAGTGAGTCAGTGTTTGTGTCAGTGTCAGTGTGTCAGTGAGAGTGTGTGTGTTAGTGTCAGTAAGTGTGTGTGTGTGTTAGTGAGAGTGTGTGTGTGTGTGTGTGTCAACGTGTCAGTATTAGTGTGGAGAGAGAGAGAGAGAGTGGGTGGTACTTTTTCAGCGGTGTCACAGTGTTAGTGTGTGGAGAGAGAGAGAGAGAGAGAGATAGAGAGATAGATAGATAGAGAGAGAGAGACAGAGAGAGAGAGCAGGTGATACTTTTTCAGCGGTGTCACACGCGTGTCCGTTGACAATCTCCTTGATGGAGTTCATCAGTCGGTCGGCCTGCTGGCTCGATATCTCCACCACTTCTGTCGTGTTCTGGGCACCACTGGCGCCCGCTCCTGGTGATGTCGCCCCGCCGCGAGCACAACCTCCAGCACTAATGGAGCCCGGTGACACGTCACAACCAGAAGATGCACCACTGACAAACACATTTACATTTACATTAGGTAGATATTTATATAGCGCCCTACACCTAGGGTCTCTAGGGCGCTGTACACACACATACACACACAGAAAAGGAAAGAAAAAAAAGAAGAGAAAATTCACACCTTATAATCATCACTAATATAGACAATGTTCTCTAGAGTATAATACGATTTCACCATGAAAAATTTCTTCAGGTGTTTTTTGAAAACAGGGATAGAATTGATAAAACGTAGTGTTGGGGAGAGCTTATTGTAAATACGGGGCCCTAAGATAGAGAGACAACGATAACAACGACAACGACACACACACACACACACACACATACACAGTTAATCATGGGGAACGGAGAATGTTGATGTTGAACGCTGGAGTTGAATAAAATAAGACTATACGGTAGTAGCAGATTGCTGTTAGATTGAAAGATAATCACCTGAAACTCGGAACCAAAACAGAAACAGAGAGAGATCAACTGTAGGTATATATATACACGTGTGTGTGTCAGTGTGTGTATATTTGTGTGCGTGTGTGTGTGTGTGTGTGTGTGTGTGTGTGTGTCAGTATGTGTATTTGTGTATCAGTATGTGTGTATTTGTGTATCAGTGTGTGTCAGTATGTGTATATTTGTGTGTGTGTGTCAGTATGTGTATATTTGTGTGTGTGTGTGTGTCAGTATGTATATTTGTATGTGTGTGTGTGTGTGCGTGTATCAGTGTGTGTGTGTGTGTGTGTGTGTGTGTGTGTGTGTGTGTGTGTGTGTGTGTGTGTGTGTGTGTATGAGTGTGTGCGTCAGTGTGTACATTTGTGCGTGTGTGTCAGTATGTGTATATTTGTGTGTGTGTGTGTGTGTATCAGTGTGTGTATTTGTGTATCAGTGTGTGTGTGTATGTCAGTATGTGTATTTGTGTATCAGTGTGTGTGTCAGTGTGTGTGTGTATATTTGTGTGTGTCAGTGTGTGTATATATTTGTGTGTGTCAGTGTGTGTATTTGTGTATAAGTGTGTGTGTCAGTATGTGTATATTTGTGTGTGTGTCAGTATGTATATTTGTGTGTGTGTGTATATTTGTGTGTGTGTGTGTGTGTGTGTGTATTTGTGTATCAGTGTGAGTGTGTGTGTGTGACAGTGTGTGTATTTGTGTATCAGTGTGTGTGTATTTGTGTATCAGTGTGTCAGTATGTGTATATTTGTGTGTGTGTCAGTATGTATATTTGTGTGTGTGTGTGTGTATATTTGTGTGTGTGTGTGTGTGTGTGTGTGTATTTGTGTATCAGTGTGAGTGTGTGTGTGTGACAGTGTGTGTATTTGTGTATCAGTGTGTGTGTATTTGTGTATCAGTGTGTCAGTATGTGTATATTTGTGTGTGTGTCAGTATGTATATTTGTGTGTGTGTGTGTGTGTGTGTGTGTGTGTGTGTGTATATATTTGTGTGTGTCAGTGTATTACTTGATGAAATCCCGGTGAGAGTCGATGGTTGTGTCAGCAGCGGTGGCCGCATGCACTCCCACACTCTGTCCGCTGTTGCAACCCTCTTTAACCGACAATGCAGCCACATCTGCGACAAACAAACACACAAACATGAATCCAAGTTGATTAAAAAGCTACATATGAACTGTACATTTCAACCGAATATCTCAAAAACGCCCACACTCTAATACACTCAACACACTGACACATAGAGAGAGAGAGAGACTGGCACACACCGTTGGCGCAGTCTTGCACGTTAGTCGAGGGTGAGACGGTGGTGGAGGAGGAGGCAGGGTACCACTCACGAGCCGAGGCTGGTAGTAGCAGATGACAATTGGGCAGTTGAGAAATAGCAGCCGATATGTTGACTCGCTGATATACGGTGCTCGACAGCGGGTATAACGCCTCGCCACGAGATGTAAACACCATTGACGTGATACCACTGCCACGTGACGTGACACACACACACACAGACAAAGTGTGAGTTTATGTATGAGTATGAGTGTGTGTGTGTGCGTGTGTGAAAGCATGTATGAGTGTGTGTGTGTGTGTGTGTGTGAAAGTATGTATGAGTGTGTGTGTGTGTGTGAAAGTATGTATGAGTGTGTGTGTGTATGTGTGTGAAAGTATGTATGAGTGTGTGTGTGTGTATGTGTGTGAAAGTATGTATGAGTGTGTGTGTGTGTGTATGTGTGTGAAAGTATGTATGAGTGTGTGTGAGTGTGAGTGTGTGTGAATGAGTGTGAGTGAGTGAATGAGTTTGAGTGAGTGTGTGTGCGTGTGTGAAAGTATGTATGAGTGTGTGAATGAGTGTGAGTGTGTGAATGAGTGTGAGTGTGTGTGTGTGTGTGTGTGTGTGTGAAAGTATGTATGAGTGTGTGAATGTGTGAATGAGTGTGAGTGTGTGTGAATGAGTGTGAGTGTGTGTGTGTGCGTGTGTGAAAGCATGTATGAGTGTGTGACAGTCAAAACTCAACTCTCCGTTAGAATTTGAATTCTAGTTAATTGGTTCATGTATAACTAGGAGATTTATCTGGTTATCAAGCATTGCCAAGCTGTTGAGTCAAGTTAATATTTGAAATGTGTTTATGTGTTTTTATTTTGACAATACATATATTTGAACTTGAACAAGATAACAATGTTATTGATGATACAACGAACGTGTGGATAGCTTGCAGTGAACTGATATGTAAAATTGAAAATCACGTGCATGACGGCATCACGGCACCTCACTTAGTTTAATATCCTCTTAATTTCAGTGAATTTTATATTCAAACTTTCTCTCTGTTTTTTTACTGTTCTATCTCTACGTGCGTATCATGTGTGTGTGTGTGTGTGTCAGTGTTTGTCTCACTGAATATCGTCGGATCTGAGACAGTGTTGATGAACGTGTCGCTGCAGTTCAGGCAGTGACAGTACCATCAGCTCACCCTGATTGGTTCCACACATCACACACCACTCACTATACGACCGACCTGCCGAGCTGTTCGTCGGCTCCATGAATCTAACACACAAACATACACAAAAAACAACATAAAAAACGGACATACAAAAAACTTTAGGAACATATTTCCACGTTGAATTACATTTAGTATCTATCTAGGACATATTCTATCAATTAAGTATAAAATGTGTCGCTTTTTTCACAAATTTCATAGGCAGAAATGCAAAAATATTTACACACAGGCAGAAAATTAGATGATTTTCCTAACGGTGTAAGTGACAAACGTTTAATAAATAAAAAAGAACTCAACACATCGACAAAACAAAAACCCCAAACAAAATATTCCAGCTAGACAGGTAGCTAGTAATATTCTGACAAAAATTTAGTAAAAATATTATTTTTCACATTACCTTCCATAGCCGATGCGGCGAATTCGACTGCCTTCAATGGCCGTTAATTTAAACTTGCCAAACGGACGCATTGTGGGTAAAGTGAACACCTGGATGTCATAGCAAAATGTCACGATCAAAAGGCGAAACAAACTGAAACACGGGAAAAAGTTTAATATGCACAAGCATTGAAAATAAATAATTACATAACCAAAAAACAGTTAACACACACAAAATACGTTGAAAATAATGATTTTTACACGGTTATCTTAAAAAAACTTATAAAACATTAACAATACATGTGTACAAAGTGTACACCCTCAAATATTTCAGTCACAAAAACGACATAGGAGAACATTTAACCTATCAGTTTTCACTGCACGTTTTTATACATTGTGGACATTGGTTGTGCCAGTGTGATGTTTAGTGTTTATTTAGCTAGGTTGCACCTTGAACTGTTCCTCGGACGTTATGACAACTCGATGAGGAGCCGGGTGTTCCTGATGTCCTTCAACATCATCTTGACCACTGTTCTCCACAACCACAGGACTGCCCAGACTGTCTACTATCTGGATATCCAACACCGGAGCTCCGTGCTTCAAGCGAAACTCCTTGCCTACACCACACACACACACACACACACGGACACAGAGACATGTATACAGATGCAAAGACACGTGAAGCCAGAGGTGGGCGGTTCAAATTCGACCCAGTGTGGTTTTCACGTAATTATTAACCCAAGTGGCCTGGGAAACAGAATACTGCGGCTGATGCGAGAATCGACCAGCGATCAATTTCTCGGCACGAATTATGACCGGTCACACTGACACACACACACACATCCACACACACACACACACACACACACACACACACACACACACACATCCACACACACACACACACACACACACACACACACACACACACACACACACACACACACACACACACACACACACACACACACACACACACACACACACACACACACACACACACACACACACACACACACACACACACACACACACACACACACACACACACACACACACACACACACACACACACACACACACACACACACACACACACACACACACACACACACACACACACACACACACACACACACACACACACACACACACACACACACACACACACACACACACACACACACACACACACACACACACACACACACACACACACACACACACACACACACACACACACACACACACACACACACACACACACACACACACACACACACACACACACACACACACACACACACACACACACACACACACACACACAAACCTTTTGAGTTATGATATATGTGTATATGTTGCGTATGTATGTATATATGATGATGTTGTGAATGTGCATCCATATGTAGTTAATCATGGGTGAATGCGTGTGTGTGTGTGTGAGCGTGTTTGGGTGTGTATGTGTGTGCGTGTGTGAGCGTGTGCATGTTCATATTGTACTGAAAAGCCTGATGATGTATATCTTGATGGATGTGCAATAAATGCAATTTACTTTACTTTACTTTACACACACACACACACACACACACGCATTCACCCATGATCATTCATGATATCGACCAACAGATCTGAACTGAACACAACAATACATTACCTGGAACAACATCTTCAGCACATCTATTCCTATTATACCACAAACAAAATGAAAATAAATCCTCAAAAGACACAAATCCTACTAGCTGGAACCAAATACCTTCTTAAAACATTTCCTGCTATCACGCTACGGTTTTTGGATACAACAATTGCCGAACAGAACACTATCAAGTTGCTAGGTATCACCCTGGACAAACACCTCCACTTCGAAGAGCATATCGATAACCTCGCTCGCAAATCGACTGGTATGCTTATCGCTTTGAACAACGCCAAATCATCTCTACCTAGCAAAACACATCGACTTCTTATCAATGCATTCATCATGTCTACACTTTCATACTGCATCACAATCTACGGCACAACAGGACCAACACAGCTCAACAAGCTGCAAAAAGTCCTCAACTTCTGCGCGAGAATACTAACGAACAGACGAAAACGCGACCACATATCTGACGCATTAACCAAACTGGGAATCCCGAGAATAAACGATCTCATCACGACCAACCGAAAACGACTTATATACACGATTCTGCGAACTAATACTCCGAACCTCCTATACAACACGATAGACCGACGAAACGAATACAGAACGACAAGACGCAGCGACATCATCTACCCGAGGATTACAACAGACGCTGGCAGAAGACGAATCAATTACGACGCTGCCCGATACGCATACGGAACATTTACATGAAACACACTACGTCACGAATACAACTCGAAAATTTCATACACACAAACCTTTTGAGTTATGATATATGTGTATATGTTGCGTATGTATGTATATATGATGATGTTGTGAATGTGCATCCATATGTAGTTAATCATGGGTGAATGCGTGTGTGTGTGTGTGAGCGTGTTTGGGTGTGTATGTGTGTGCGTGTGTGAGCGTGTGCATGTTCATATTGTACTGAAAAGCCTGATGATGTATATCTTGATGGATGTGCAATAAATGCAATTTACTTTACTTTACTTTACTTTACACACACACACACACACACACACACACACACACACACACACACACACACACACACACACACACACACACACACACACACACACACACACACACACACACACAGTATAAATCAGCCACGACAAACATACTCAGTTACACACATGACACACACACATGACACAAACATGACACACACACACACATGACACTCACACAGTACAAATCAGACACAACACAATTACACAAATAAATTCAATTACACACATGACATACACACATGACACACACATATACACACACACATCACAAAAAAAAAAACAAAAAAAAAAAAAACAAAAAAAACACACACACATACACAGTACAAATCAGCCACGACACAAATACTCAGTTATACACATGACACACACACACAAATATGACACACACACACTCACACAGTACAAATCAGCCACGACACACATACTCAGTTATACACCTGACACACACACACACACACACACGACACACATACTCAGTTACACACATGACACACACACACACACACGACACACATACTCAGTTACACACATGACACACACATACACACGACACACATACTCAGTTACACACATGACACACACACACACACAGTACAACACAGCCACGACACATATACTCAGTTACACACCTGACACACAAACACACACACACACAGTACAAATCAGCCACGACAAACATACTCAGTTACACACATGACACACACACACACGACACACATACTCAGTTATACACATGACACACACACACACACACACACATGACACACATGACACACACACATAGTACAAATCAGCCACGACACACATACTCAGTTACACACCTGGCTGACATGAGACGGAATCGGCGGCTCTTCTCCGGTCGCCACCGTCACCGGCACAATGAACGGCGTACACGAAGATGGCTCCACTGTTGGTGCCCGCCCACATTGTCTTCATACTAGGCTGGTCTATATAAACACACACACACATTACAATACAGTAGGTATCTAAAGCTCGCTCACACACACAAACGTACACAAGCACAAACATATAAACACACAGTTGTTAGTTGTTGTTAGTGTCAGTGTGTAACAGTGTCAGTGTGTGTCAGTGTCAGTATGTGTCAGTGTCAGTGTGCGTCAGTGTATATCAGTGTGTATCAGTGTGTATCAATGTGTCAGTGTGTATCAGTGTCAGTGTCAGTGTGTATCAGTGTGTCAGTATGTGTCAGTGTCAGTGTCAGTATGTGTAAGTGTGTATCAGTGTCAGTGTCAGTGTGTATCAGTGTGTCAGTATGTGTCAGTGTCAGTGTGTATCAGTGTGTCAGTATGTGTCAGTGTAAGTATGTATCAGTGTGTATCAGTGTCAGTGTCAGTATGTGTCAGTGTGTCAGTATGTGTCAGTGTGTATCAGTGTGTCAGTATGTGTAAGTGTGTATCAGTGTGTATCAGTGTCAGTATCAGTATGTTAGCATGTGTCAGTGTCAGTGTGTCGGTATGTGCCAATATGTCAGTAACAGTATGTATCAGTGACAGTGTCAGTATGTGTTAATATGTCAGTGTGTCAGCGTCACTGTGTGTGTCAGTATGTGCCAGTGTGTATCAGTGTGTCAGTGTCAGTATGTGTCAGTGTTAGTGTCAGTGTGTATCAGTGTCAATGTCAGTGTGTATCAGTGTGTCAGTTTCAGTATCAGTGTGTATCAGTGTCAGTATGTGTCAGTGTCAGTATGTATCAGTGTGTATCAGTGTCAGTATGTGTCAGTGTGTATCAGTGTCAGTGTCAGTATGTGTTGGTGTGTATCAGTGTCAGTGTCAGTATGTGTCAGTGTCAGTATGTATCAGTGTCAGTATGTGTTAGTGTGTATCAGTGTCAGTGTCAGTATGTGTCAGTGTCAGTATGTACCAGTGTGTATCAGTGTCAGTGTCAGTGTGTATCAGTGTCAGTGTCAGTATGTGTTAGTGTGTATCAGTGTCAGTGTCAGTATTTATCAGTGTCAGTGTGTCAGTTTCAGTGTCATTGTGTGTCAGTGTCAGTATGTGTCAGTGTCAGTATGTGTCAGTGTGTATCAGTGTCAGTATGTGTCAGTGTGTATCAGTGTCAGTGTCAGTATGTGTTGGTGTGTATCAGTGTCAGTGTCAGTATGTGTCAGTGTCAGTATGTATCAGTGTGTATCAGTGTCAGTATGTGTTAGTGTGTATCAGTGTCAGTGTCAGTATGTGTCAGTGTCAGTATGTATCAGTGTGTATCAGTGTCAGTGTCAGTGTGTATCAGTGTCAGTTTCAGTGTGTCAGTGTGTATCAGTGTGTGTCAGTGTCAGTATGTGTCAGTGTGTATCAGTGTATATCAGTGTCAGTGTGTATCAGTATCAGTGTCAGTGTCACTCACTGTTGGCCAGGTAGCTGGTGGCTAGATAGAGGGTGCGCACCATGCCTGAGTAGGCAGCATCTTCAGTGCGAGCCTCCACAGCTCTCTCTCCTCCCACCGTCTCCTTGTAGGCGGGCGATGTCGCCGTCGCTCTTACACCACTGCGTGAGTTACACCACAACACAAACACCGATAATTACACCCGTGTATAAGATACTCTTGTCTTCAAGAGACTCCTCCAATTTTTAGTAAAAATTCAGGATAAAAGTGCATACTGGCACTAAAACACTCTCATGTATAAGAGGTCCCTATTTTAGACTATCCCCTTATACACGGGAAAATACGGTACTGTAGCACAAGACAATGACGCAACAATGCAAGGTGTGTGTGTGTGTGGGGGGGGAGCAGTACGTGTTGCGCATATAGAGCCCCAGCCACTGAACTATACACAAACGTGCCGAAAAAGATGGGGATCCGCTGCAGTGTGGCAAAAACAAGAATTTGTAAAAAATATGAGTATATGTATAAATATATTTATATATCGGTAAATTTTGCTCTATAAAATATTAATTTGTTCCTGATTAAGCTATAATACAACTAGTGTGGTGCATTACTGAGTGAAAAAGCACAAATAAACTGACAGTACCACGGTTCGAACCGAGCACCTTCATGGTCAACAAATACACCACAATTACACACACACGCACAACATGATTGCGCCGATTATACCGATTTGACTGAGTATATTTTTTACTCTCGTGGTACGCGAGGATAATACAGAATTTGAGTGTTTCCTAGTGAATGAATGACAAATAAATAAAACTATTTACACCAATGATATAGTATATTTTAATTTTTAAATAGAAACTTCAAACAAAACTTGAGATTCAGGACCTTATCGCGTCCAAGTGATTATCACGCTTGATCGATGCCGCATATATGGCTGCTTGATTGTATGAGAGTGTTTGTGAGTGTGTTGTGTCTCACCCTCTACCCCCGCCGGCTGTCTGTTTGGTGGTGGCGCGACCAGCCACTGATGACACGCCGCCAGTGGTGGCGCGACCAGCAAATCTCTGACTACGGCCCTTGCGCAGTCGCCGGAATGACTCGCGCAGTGACTTCTTCAGTGACTTTCCACGAGTCATCGGTGACTCACCGGATGCCGCATAATCTGACACACACACACACACACACACATACATACATACCCATTTACCCAGTGTTCAATTATATTATGGTGTATGTTACAATTATGCCTGTTTTTTCAGTTAATATCCCGGTAAATGTCGTATATAACGATTGCTATATCGAAGCTAATACGAAATAAGTTGATAATTTATAAGTCAACACACGAACACATACACAGAAGTGCGGGCGCACAGCGAGTGGACAATTACCGTGCGGGTTGAGGGTGCATTTGTGCATCACCACTTTGTTCTGCTCAAAATCGAACAGCAGAAATCCGTGTCCAGTGCCGGCGGCAAACATGCCCCAAGAACTCTGAAAAATAACCGACATCAAGACGTTCAGAAATTAGCACAACTCAAATGAGGCAAATACAAAACACTGCACGCGTATTTACAATAACAAAACACACACACACAAACACTTGATAACAAAAGATAGCTGCAAGTTAAACGACAACAATGGGTGTTGAATACAGAGAGAAAATCTATCATGTTATCCGTGTATTTCTCTTTATGTGTCTTCTTCTTCCAGTTTCTCATCTTATCCAAGTACCAAGTGTGTATGATGTGTGTATGATGTATGTATGATGTGTGTATGATGTATGATGTATGTATGATGTGTATATGATGTATGTATGATGTGTGTATGATGTATGTATGATGTATGTATGATGTGTGTATGATGTATGTATGATGTATGTATGATGTGTGTATGATGTGTGTATGATGTATGTATGATGTATGTATGATGTGTGTATGATGTATGTATGATGTATGTATGATGTATGTATGATGTATGTATGATGTATGTATGATGTGTGTATGATGTGTGTATGATGTGTGTATGATGTGTGTATGATGTATGTATGATGTATGTATGATGTATGTATGATGTATGTATGATGTATGTATGATGTATGTATGATGTATGTATGATGTATGTATGATGTGTGTATGATGTATGTATGATGTGTGTATGATGTATGTATGATGTATGTATGATGTGTGTATGATGTGTGTATGATGTATGTATGATGTATGTATGATGTATGTATGATGTATGTATGATGTATGTATGATGTGTGTATGATGTGTGTATGATGTATGTATGATGTATGTATGATGTGTGTATGATGTGTGTATGATGTATGTATGATGTATGTATGATGTATGTATGATGTATGTATGATGTGTGTATAATGTATGTATGATGTATGTATGATGTATGTATGATGTATGTATGATGTGTGTATGATGTGTGAATGATGTATGTATGATGTATGTATGATGTATGTATGATGTATGTATGATGTATGTATGATGTATGTATGATGTATGTATGATGTATGTATGATGTGTGTATGATGTATGTATGATGTATGTATGATGTATGTATGATGTATGTATGATGTGTGTATGATGTATGTATGATGTATGTATGATGTATGTATGATGTATGTATGATGTATGTATGATGTATGTATGATGTATGTATGATGTGTGTATGATGTATGTATGATGTATGTATGATGTATGTATGATGTATGTATGATGTATGTATGATGTATGTATGATGTATGTATGATGTATGTATGATGTATGTATGATGTATGTATGATGTGTGTATGATGTGTGTATGATGTATGTATGATGTATGTATGATGTATGTATGATGTATGTATGATGTATGTATGATGTGTGTATGATGTATGTATGATGTATGTATGATGTGTGTATGATGTATGTATGATATGTGTATGATGTATGTATGATGTATGCATGATGTGTGTATATGTGTATGATGTATGTATGATGTATGATGTGTGTATGATGTATGTGTCACCTGCAGACACAGAGCCGACACGGCGGCGGGCGGTGATAACTGCAGCACAGTGGCCGGCTGAAACCCCACTGCCACAACAACAGCAGTAGATGATGAGCAAGAGAGAGGAAGATGCAGTGGTTGACGTCTGGCAGGCAGTCTCTCGTGACCTTTCCACACAAAACTGTCCTGTCCACTGACCAGATCCAACTCCACCGGCTGTTCATACACAAACAATCGTACACAAACACACACAAACATATACACAAACACACAAACAATCGTACACAAACACACAAACACACACACACACATGTACACAAACACACAAACATGTACACACACAAACAAACATGTACACAAGCACACAAACATGTACACAAACATGTACACAAACACACAAACAATCGTACACAAACACACATGTACACAAACACACAAACAATCGTACACATATAGAATTATAGTGAGATTCACACAAATACATACACACACAAGCACACACACATACTAACACACACACACACAAACACACACATGTACACAAACACACAAACAAACAAACATGTACAAACACAAACATATAGAATAATAGTGAGATTCCCACAAACACACACATACTAACACACACACAAGCACACACACACACACCGAGACACACATACATACTAACACACACACACGCTGACACACACACATACATACCAGCATACAGACACACACACACACAAACACACACACACACACACACGCTGACACAACCACACATACATTCATACACGCACAAACACACACACACACACATACGCTGACACACACACAAACACACACAGACACACACACATACATACCAACATACAGACACAAACACACTGAAACAATCACACAGACACACCTGAACAGTGTAGACACACCAGAACAATCACACTGACACACACAAGCGCTGAAACAATCACACGCTGACACACAAACAAACACACTGAAACAAACACGCTGACACACCTGAACAGTGTAGAGCCGGGGCTGAACGGAATCGCCTGCGTCTCCACTGCTGTTGTTGCCGGACGTTGACGCATGCGGCAGAAAAACGGCCGGATGCGGCGAATAACTCGACGCAGCCGGCAGAGTCCACAGTGTCAGTTGTCCAGCCGTGCCGGCGACCAGCAGATGGCCGGAGCGACCGCAGAACTCCAGCCGCTTGACGGCCAGTCGGGGATCATCGCTGTAAGGATCAAACACCCCGACAGCTCGCAGCGGAGGAAATTCCTCGTCTTCCTCAAGCGAGTCAGCGTGACCGTCCATCTCGTCTTCATCCTCGTCATCGTTGCTAAACAAACGCGCAGTCGATATCCTGCCTCCCCAGACACACAAACACACACACACATATATTAGATACGACTTCCACAGATATTTGACGCCTTGAACACAAAATATCCATGAAATCTCGGCTAGATTTCAGTATAGTTCAGCCAGTTGATAAAATGTTCTATTCAAAATTGTTCAATTTCTCCGCCTCAAATCGGCGGACATAGCGCACAATTGAATTATTCCACAGACAGACTAGACTCAAAGCCAAGATAAAAGCAGTCTGCTAGCATAGAAAGCAAGTACAAAATCACGAGCCGAACTCAAATAATAGAAGCTGATATGACCGGCATTATTGAGGCCATCTCCTGAGCCGAATATAAGTTGAAGACTTTTTCAACTGTCTGTGTGTGTGTGTGTGTTTGTGTGTGTGTTGGGTGTTGTTGCTGAGGCTGGTCGACTAACATGGTGATTAGTTGGAAGGACTGGGCACTGGCCGTCCATACTCTCACTGAACCATCCTCGTGACCGGTCAACAGCAGGTCACAGTCTTCAATAACATCGTCGTCACCGTCTGATTGGTCGCCCGCAGCGATAATGGGCGGAGCCTGACATTGAGACCCGACAACGCCGCCTGTGATTGGCCAAGGCTGAGTGACGTCACACACAAACAATTGTCAATTAAACATTCACTAGAACAATTCAATTACATATTCAATGAAATCAAATAAGACAACGCTAGACACTACAAGAAAAACGCATCAAATTCATATTGGAAAAACACGTGACTAGCACAAGTAGAGCACCTCTGATCTGGACATAAATAATGATCAAATAACTACACTAATGACGTGCGACTGGGATTACACATAACAACAACACACTGAGAGATGGAGAGATGGAGAGGGAGGGAGAGACCTTGGTGGAGAAGGGACGACGATGTCTCCTGCCTGCTCCGCCGGCCGACGCTGATGTGGTGATGGCCTGCGCTGCGACGGCCAGTCTTCGCCGCACGGCTCGACAACAGCGACTGACGTAGTGGCTGCACGTGACGGCACTGCTGTGCACCGAGCTGAGATGAGGCAGTCTGTGCAGGGGCCAGCCTGGTGATGACAGGTCGACAGCCACCAGCTCCTCCTCGGCCAACACGAGCAGTGTGTGAGGACTGCCTGTATCAGCGGCGGCACCTGCCTCGCTACCTGCAATCAACCACACACACACACACACACATACACATACAGATACAGATACAGATGTGTACACTAGGCTCTTCTATCTATCTATATATCTTTATATCTATCTGTCTATCTATCTATCTATCTATCTATCTATCTATCTATCTATCTATCTATCTATCTATCTCTCTATTTAATTATCTATCTATCTATCTATCAAACTATATGTATAAAAGTGCATATGTGTGTGACCGTGTTACTGTGTAGGTATGTCAGTGTGCGTGTCAGTGTGTCAGTCAGTTATCAGGCACCATTGTCCAGCAGTAGAGCGAAATCGACGACGGCCGAGGTGAAGTCAAATGCTACGTGGTTGAGCTCGCGGCCGGCAGCACAGCGACGCATCACTGATACCGTGTGCTTGTCTCCATAACTGGCGCGAGGCATACCGCCGCAAAACACCACCCAGTCTCCATCACTGACACACACACACACACACACACACACATACATACAATGAACAGGTGTAGCAGAGCCAGACAAGCGGCAAGAAGACAGGAAATAGACACAGACAGAAGAACAGAGGAAGAAGGAAACAAGAAACTAACTAGAAATAAATCGATAGAAGCAAGCAGATGGACGAATATGACAATGAAGAAACGAATAAGAACGGGTGAGAAGCAGAGGCAGAATACGAAGAGAAAAGAAAGAGAAATGAGAAGAGAGCACACAGGATGTACTCACTTTGGAGTGGTGATCCAACGCAGACGGTTGATGGTCTTGCAGGGAAATGGACCGTACGGTGTGTGAGGTCCGTCTGGCTTGCTCAACTGACGAGCGTTCCACACGATAAAACTGCCGTCATTATGAGCCGACATGAATTGTGATCCATCGTGTGACCAGCTGACACACTCCAGCGATTGGTTGCACACGTACGTCTGCAGCCATGCACACACACACACACACACACACACATCACATATACATGCACGAAAATAGTGCACACACACACACAGACACAGGAAAAATGGTGTTTATTAGTGTTTTATATCATTCTTGTTCATAGTGTTATTCCATTCGTGTCTATCTATTCTATTTCTCCATTCTATCGATTCTTTGTGTTTCATACATCTTTGTTGGAGTTTATTTGTTAATGCATATTGGCACATACATGAGTGTGGGACTGTGTTTTATGTTGTAATAGCATGTGTGTATTAATTAAACCCACACACACACACACACACCGACACACAAACATTCACCTGCCAATAATGAAATAATAATAACAGATCAAACATGATAATTGAACTGAACAACAGGGATCATATACAGAGTGCATGCACATTTCCACAACAAAAAATTAATAAATAAACACGTGACTTAACCGGCAAGAAACCCTCACCCCCAGAATTACCGGAGAAAATTGGCAAAAAAACCATCTGACTGATAAATCGACGAAAACCATTCAGTTAGTGGGCGATTTCAACATATACCCGCGCGTGCATAGTGTTATTCATACAAATATTAACACACACACACACACACACATACACACACAAATACATAAGAATCAATGACGCGCGACAAATATCGCATTTGATGACCGTCAACACACACACACACACACACACACACACACACACACACACACACACACACACACACACACACACAAACTGTCTGGGTGTAAACACACTACATGCCAGCACACACACACACACCCACGAAAATACAACTAAACTTCAGTGTAAACACACACACACACACACGTACGCACAAAGCACGCATATATACTACATGGATGTAAACACACGACGTTCCAGCTAAACTTCAGTATGAACACACGGACACACGGGGCGGCAGGCAGACACACACACACGGACTGACACACGGACACACAGACACACCTGTCCAGCACGTAACAGCTGCCTGTGCCAGATACCTACACGCTCGGCGTTCAAATGACGTCGGTCAAACACGACCATCAGGCCGCGCTGGTAGCCAATGAGCAGCTTGTCCACGTGACTGGGGTGCGGTCGCATACACTCCACGGCGCCTGGGTTCACCTTGTAATCGTCCGGTACACTGACACACACACACACACACATGCATGTATAACGCAATATGATTATGGTACGTTTCACAAATATGACATATTATTATTATTATTAAAATCAGTGCATTTGCAACGGAAAATCTCAATATGTTAGAGGAAAAAAAACTACACAAACACTGACACACGAGCGAAATGCCAAACAACCACGGCTTGCGCCAAACTTGGGCTTTTTCTTGGCTATTTCGGTGTGTTGTTCTTGTCTATTTGTGTGTGTGTGTTTGTGAGTCTCACTTTTGCATCACCACATCCTGATAGATAACCGACTCTGTCAGCTGAAATTTGGCAACACTGACAATGTAGATGTTGCCACCCTCGGTGCCCACCAGTAAATTGTCGCCAGATAACTCGAGACAACAGGCCGATATCGTCTTCAACCTACACACACACACACACACACACACACACACACACACACACACACACACACACACACACACATACACACACACACACACACACACACACACACACACACACACACACACATACATACACATGCTTTTCATATATTTCATTATTAATTACAGGCGCAATCAGAGCCTGATAAGAGTGCAAATGCACTATTACCACCCTGCACTATACCTGATTACACTCCAAAAATACACACACACACACACACACACACACACACAAACACAAGCATACAGACAGACACAAACACACACACACACACACACACACAAGCATACAGACAGACACATTGGATTGTTTACTTGCGAAAACATGATTTCATAATATAAGAATGCCTTCAGACAATCAGAAATCGCTTACAACTCAAGTAGAACAGTAAACACACTGACACACACACACACACACACACACACACATACACACACACACACACACACACGGAAACACCATGGATTCACACAGAACATATATTGCACTGTAGCAATCCAAACATGGTCATTGTTCATGATTATGAACAACCATCAAAAAATGATGATTTATCATGTGAAAATGTTTGCACAGCGAGTTCTGAAATAGCAAACACGCGTACAGCACAGGCGTACCAGCATACAATAACACACACCAACTATTGAACTGTGTATGCGTGTATGTGTGTGTGTGTGTGTGTTAGTGTGTGTGTGTATATATACGAGTGTATGTGTGTGTCAGTGTGTTAGTCAGTGTGTCAGTGTGTTAGTGTGTCAGTGTGTCAGTCAGTGTGTTAGTCAGTGTGTGTTAGTGTTAGTGTGTCAGTGTGTTAGTCAGTGTGTTTTAGTGTGTTAGTCAGTGGTGGTACTCACTTGCCGTCCAGTGTGTGTTAGTGTGTTAGTGTTAGTGTGTCAGTGTGTGTTAGTGTTAGTGTGTCAGTGTTAGTAAGTGTGTCAGTCAGTGTGTCAGTCAGTGTGTTAGTTAGTGGTGGTACTCACTTGCCGTCCAGTGTGTGTTAGTGTGTTAGTGTGTCAGTAAGTGTGTCAGTCAGTGTGTTAGTTAGTGGTGGTACTCACTTGCCGTCCAGTGTGAGAGAGGCAATATGTCGCATATAAGCGCCAGTAGCGTATCAGTGTGTTAGTCAGTGTGTGTTAGTCAGTGTGTTAGTCAGTGTGTTAGTTAGTGTGTCAGTCAGTGTGTTAGTCAGTGTGTTAGTTAGTGGTGGTACTCACTTGCCGTCCAGTGTGAGAGAGGCAATATGTCGCATATAAGCGCCAGTAGCGTATCGATCACCGCTAGCAGCAACATTGTTATCACAAGTCGAGTCAAACTCTGCCTGCCACAAGTGCAAACTGTTGTCGTCGCAGTGTGTAATCAAACGACCCTGCACACACACAAACACATCGACACACATACATCGACACATACATACGGACTCTTGTCTTCCTTATAAATTTATGTCAAATGTGCCTGATTACTGTTCATAGTTTCATGTGAAAATTGTAATTGATATTGGTTGGTCAGGGAGCTGTGGCTCAACGTATTGATGCCTCTCACCACTGCTATGTTACTGATGTTTGTTGATGATGATGACAGCAATACATTTGAAATTACAAAAAATTATAAATTACACAAAAACACACGGACACATAGACACACGGGCGCATACACACATACACACATACACACACGAACACACACATATGGACACACACACATACATATACATACACGGACACACAAACATACACACACACATGAACATATATTATAAACTGGCTTAAATTGGTTGACTTTGTTCAGCTCCAGCATCGTATCAGACCGCAGCAACAACAGAACAACAAAAAGGAAGAGCCAGAAAGAGAGAAAAAGAGGGAGAGAAAGAGAAAAAAGGCACAGAGAGACAGACAGACAGAGACAGGGAGAAAGAGAGACGGAAAGAAAGAGAGACAGAGACATATAGAGAGAGAGACAGAAAAGAAAGACAGAGACAGAGAGAGAAACAGATAAGAAAGACAGAGAGGGAGAGAGAAACAGATAAGAAAGACAGAGAGAGCGAGACAGAGAAATAAGCCAGTGTGAAGCAACTAGAAGATGCAGAATGAAGATGATGAAGAGAAGGACTGATGAGAAGACAGTTATACCTGATGAGGCAGAAATATGATGTTTCTCACAGCCGACTCGGAGTTGTCGTGTTGACCGTAGAATTCCACTCCTGGACGACCGTAACTGTTGATATTAACAAGGCCAGCGTCGTGTTGTCGTGTTGTGTTGTTTTGTGACGATACAAGGATAGAAAGAGAAAGAGAAACAGATGAATGACGGATGAAACACAAACAGACATGTGTCACGTGATAGAGACGGAAAAACACGAGTAGAAGCAAATAGCAGTGAAAGAAGAGAGAAATAGGCAAAATAGACGAAAACAGCGATACATCGACAAGAAAGCAGTGATGTGTGGATGTGTGGATGTGTCATTGGACGGATCCAAATATAAGCTGGAGTTAAGAAAACAGCACGGCAAAACACACACACTAACACAAACACACACACTAACACAAACACACACACTAACACAAACACACAAGCAAAACAAGAACTGATACTGTAGAAGACCCTGCGGCTTGATATCACGTGATCTGCATCACATATTACTGTGTAATTATACAAAAAACAGTTGACAATCAAAAACCAATGGAATTAAACATCTCCATGAGAAAAGAACTAGGCTTAAGGGGATGCTGCGTAAGCTCAAACAAGTCATCACGTTCACACATTACATTAAGACATTTATAACGCGCTTTTCACCCAAATCGCATATCTCAAAAGCGCTCACACACATGCACACACTCAAGCACAACAGTCATATAAACACAAACACATATACAAACACAAAACAGACAAGCACACATACGCACAAACACATTTACATACGTAAAAACACAAAAATACACTCACACACACACACACACATATTGAATAAGACAACACAGCAGACATACACACAGGCTTATATTAATGATTTGCCTACTTGACTCAAGTCAATTGGTGTTGAATGTTGTAGTTTTGTTTTGTGGTCTATTGTTATGTACTACGTAATTGCGTAGAAACTTGTATGAGACAGTGCTGACACACACACACACACACACGAATGTGTATGTACATGACTTATCGGTCTGTTGTGCGTCCTAATTACGCGTTTGTTTTCAGAAACGTGTGCTAGAGCTTTGTGCATGGTTACGTGCATTTGAGAGCGTATGAATGTACATGTGTGTGTGTGTGTGTGTGTGTGTATAGGAATGGGTGAAATTATGGACACACATGCGTAAGGATGTATATCTGTGTGTGTGTGTGTGTGTGTGTGTATGTATGTGTGTGTATGTGCGTGTACTTATGTACATATTGCGCATGCTTTAATGTGTTTATCTGTACATGTGCATGTATCTGTACTGTATGTGTTTATATATTTATTTGTACATGTAAAATGTAAACCCGTCTATGAGCATTAGCTGTTGACGAGTCTTTTTGTCAATTAATGACATGATGTTATCTATTGAAATTATGTATTTATTTATGACAATACATGGTTAAAATACAAATAATACACATACACACTGGCACAAACACACACTAACACACACAGGCAAATACTGACACATACACACACACTGACACATACAGGCAAATACTGACACATACACACACACTCACACAAACACACTGACACACACAGGCAATACTGACACACACACACACACTGACACACAAACACACACAGGCACACACACACTGACACTGACACTGACACTGACACACACTGACAAACTGACACTGACACAGGCGAGCCACGCCAGGGTAATGCACTGAGTCAAAGGATACACGTTGATCTGTCCTGTCTTGGTGCCAATGGCCAGTAAACACAGCGAGTCATCATAAGCCAGCGCCGACGGTCGACTGGGAAACCCATGCTGCAACGTCTATCAAACAAACAACAACAACAACAACAACAGTAACATTAACAACAACAACAAAGTAACATTAACAACAACAACAAAGTAACATTAACAACAACAACAAAGTAACATTAACAACAACAACAAAGTAACATTAACAACAACAACAAAGTAACATTAACAACAACAACAAAGTAACATTAACAACAACAACAAAGTAACATTAACAACAACAACAAAGTAACATTAACAACAACAACAAAGTAACATTAACAACAACAACAAAGTAAAATTGACAACAACAACAAAGTAACATTAACAACAACAACAAAGTAAAATTAACAACAACAACAAAGTAACATTAACAACAACAACAAAGTAACATTAACAACAACAATTGACAACTTTGATTTTTTCATTAAATTCATCTAATCGATTATTGCTTTATTAGTTTTCTAGCTTTCCTGACTAATGTTACATTTATCTAACTATCTACATCTAGTGGTATCTTCCAGGGTACATGGGGCCATCACTGCAGGGTGGTAATAGTGCACTTACATTCTTACCCCATGCTACTGGATTTGTCACTGTGATTAATAATTAATAGGAATACTAATAATAGACAAAGAAACGTTGGCAAAACATAACCACCACAAATAGACCGGCATAAGGAAATATGTGCCAGGCTGTAAAACTGACCAATCTGGACTGCTAAACATACACACACACACACACATACACACATATAAGGAAATTATTCAAGTTGGTAGAAACAATTGTGAAAACATTTCTGGTTGAAAGAGAAATGGTCGAGTTCAAGTTCTGTTCATGTGATAATTGGATACAACTGGACTTCACGCTTATACTACGCATTACACGTATATGCTCCGTTCACTGAATTCGCTCAGGTTATAGCTGCCAAGTTGACTCTATTGACATTATATGCCGTGTATCTAGAGGACTCGGTGGTGTAGTGGTAGCACACCCGCCTGACAAGCGGGAGGTCCGTGGTTCGAATCCCGGTGAAGGAGAATTTCTTTGGGCGAATTCTATAATCCAACAGTCCCTGTCCACCCAGCAGTAAATGATGGTACCAGATATCAGTCATGTGTTGAGTCATGCATTCTGGGGAGGTGGCCCTCTCTAATGTTCTTGTGGCGTCATAGCGTGGAGAGGGTCGGTTCTGCGGTGGCAGCGAGATGCACGGGACACACCTGTTTGTGTTCATAAGCTTCGACTTGTTCCCGTGTAGAAGCTGTCACTTGAGGCCTTCAACCTTTAACCTTCAACACGAATGACAGTCTGGTCTAGCGATGGAATTACCGTAAGGTCCCGGACATGAATCGGATATTTTAATACAAAATTATTATCCATATTTTCCATGGTGAACTCAATGGTCAGAGCTGTTTCAGTGTCGAAAAATTCTGCCTGCTAAAGTTGTATCTATCCAAAGAAGAACAAGCTTCATCATAATATGAATTATATCAATGTTAATAAACTACATTGTATGTCTGTGTGTGTGTGTGTGTGTGTGTGTGTCTGTATGTGTGTGTGTGTGTGTGTGTGTGTGTGTGAGTACGTATGTATATATGTATTAACGTATGTATATACGTATGTAAGTGAGCATTGCGTCAGTATCGCAATACTCATGGTATTTCCTCCCTCCCCCAAAATCCCTCATCCCTGCTCGCAAGGGGGGAAGATAATACACCATATTGGGCATAGACAACAGACAGTAAGTATGCCAGCAATGGCTGCAGTTATTCGTCATACAATGACCTTTCACCTGAGCCCTGCGTGTAATGTTATTATTCACAACGACACGTGCTATATGAGAACATGACTCACGCCAACACACACACACACACACATACACACACACACACACACATACACACACACACACACACACACACACACACACACACACACACACACACACACACACACACACACACAGTGCGTTCGTCCATGACGCTGAATTCAGTACACGTTATTCATGATGTAATTGACTCTTTTGACTCTTGCATTGTGTATATTTGATCGACACACACACACACACACACTGACACACAAACAAACATACATACATGTGTGAGTGTGTGTCCACAAATCAGACCACCTATCGTGGCTCGCCTCACAAATAAAAGTGACATGATCAACTGGCACGACCATATAACACGCGCCCATCACCGTGTGTATGTGTATGTGTATGTATGTGTGTGTGTATGTGTGTGTGTGTGTGTGTTTGGATGAGGTCAAACAATGGCTCCATTGTAAAGTCGGCGAAACAGTGATAGAAAGGACAATGAAAGACCCACCAGAGCAGACAAACAGGCAAACACACACACACACACACACACTGATACACAGATACACACACCGATATACACACACACACACACACTGATACACACTGACACACTGACACACGCACACACTGATACACACCGATATACACACTGATACACACACACACACTGACACACACCGATACACACACACACATATATGCACACACACTGATACACACTGACACACACTGATACACACACACACACACACACACTGATACACGCACGCACACACTGATACACACTGACACACTGTCACTCATGACGGCAATCATAATGAGACGTGACAACAAGACACAGTGGTAATAGAACGAGATAGAGACAGAGTGTGGGAGAAAGAAAGAGCAGGTAGAATAACACAACCAACATCAAGATATGAGTGGCAATAATGAATGTAAAATAAAGCACATACCGCTGACCAACACAAAACCAACACATACAACTATGAAAATAAACAGCTTATTAAACCTCACTTCAATACTCGCATTTAAAATATATGTAGTAAAATATAACCAATATAACCAATACCCAATATCTCTTCTCCCTCTAGCGCAGTGGTTCTTAAGCTGTGTGTGGGCAATTCCCCTGTCTGGTGGGGAATGGAAGAGTTGCCAAGTTGGAAGCTAAAGGTCGGACAGAACAGGACAACTATATGTGTGTTTTTATTAATTAAAATTAGTTTATTTTTGTTTCTAATGACCTCTAATGACATTTACTTTGATGTAACAACTGGATTTATTGAATTTATCAGCGCTGTGTTGTGTGGAAAATGAAGATGAGATTGCTCATTAAGAATAATGGGGAATCAGTGAGAGAAAAGGTCAAGAACCACTGATGTAGCGCATACACCACCAAACAGTTATGTACACAGTGTGTGTGTGTGGGTGTGGGTGTTTGTGTGTGTCAGAGTGTGTGTGTGTGTGTGTGTGTGTGTGTGTGTGTGCGTGTCAGTGTGTGTTTGCGTACACCAGAGATAAACCAGCGTTGCCAACAAGCAGTTGATTATAATTTAGCGAAATTATTAGCTGAACTGAACCCGCACACTGAATTACCGCAACACACACACACACACTATTATTAACTCAACGTATTCTGATTACACCGTTGCACGCGCGCGCGTGTACGTACGTGAGTGTGTGAATTTGCACAATTGATGGTGCCAAAGGTCACGCTCACACACACACACACTGATACACACACGCAGGTGCGCATAAAGAAACACACACACACACACACACACACTGATACACACACGCAGGTGCGCATAAAGAAACACACACACACACACACACACACACACACACACACACACACACACACACGTGTACAAGTATACAGACATTGTATTCATACACATACAATATTGGCTACAGGCGGCAAAATGTACGTAAACGTAGACATACAACCAGCTACACGCACACACCACAACAACATATGCACAGGCAACAAACATGTGTGTGTGCGCGTTTGTGCGTGTGTTTGTGTAGTGACTGTTTTATCATTCCACATCACTACAATGACTGATAACACACACACACACTGACAGTGACACACACACACACACACTGACACTGACACACACACACACACATACACACACACTGACACACACACACGTACACAGACACTGACACACACATACACGTACACAGACACTGACACACACACACTGACACTGACACACACACATACACTGACAGACACTGACACTGACACACACACGCGTACACACACACACGTACACACACACTGACACTGACACACACTGATACTGACACACACACTGACACACACACTGACACTGACACACACACACACTGACACACTGACACTGACACACACACACACACTGACACACACACACACGTATACAGACATTGACACACACACGTACACACACTGACACTGACACACACACACACGCGTACACACTGACACTGACACATCACAACGCCGCGTAAAAGGCACATATCGCTCAATGTCTGCTAACATATCAGAAGCGTGAAAATTTCGCACACACACATACACAGAGAGAGAGAGAGAGGGGTGAAACACACGGGGGTAGTCAAACATACACCGCTGACACACACCGGCACACAGTCCTAACTAAGCTAGTCAACGATTGACACAACTCACACTGCAACCCGAACAACAACCACTGACAACTACAACACAATACACTCCTACAAAGACACCCACCAGACATACACAAGTCAGACACCAACACACTATCACACGCGAAAACAAGGTGCATCTGGCCAGGTTGAGATGCGGTCATCATCCTGCCCTTCTGTCATATCAGAAAAGGTTGAATGACTCAATCATTGATTGCAACTGTCCAGATTGTCATTCAGCATCACACACACACACATCATGGAACACTGTATACATCACACACAGTCAACTCAGACGCCAACACAACATCAACTCCACCACAAACACGAGGTGCAATAACCCGGTCGCAGTGCCGTGTCTTTCCTCAGCAGCTCAGGAGGTTGCTCGGCCAGACAACAACCCACTGAATATTGATCTCAGAGGCAGGCATAACCACTCTCAACTCTGAATTATGTATGTGTATATGCATGTGTGTGTTCATATGGTAAAATAACGGATGAGAAGATGAGAAGAAACGGAGGAGAATGTGGAGAACACGCACGATGAGAAGTAATAGATCATAATCTTTTCCACGCGATAACTATTATGCCAAATATTTTCCATCGCCACTCATAGTAGCAACGTTTATGATGAATAATGTATCTGACACAATATGTATAAAATAGGTTCCTAATTAGAATTCATGAACTTTGCCGTGTTATAGTGGGAAACAATTGGTACAAGTCGGGGTTTCGGTCGTATTATTGCGGTCATCTCATACAACACAGTGATTGTCAGTCGGTGCGCATGACATCTTTTCAGGCTGCCGCCAAAATTCAGGAGAAAAATTGCATATTTTTATTATAATACCATTTTTGTAATAGCAGGATCAGTTTAATATTTGCATATCTATGTATAAGGTGTTGTTACACCCATGCAAATGTCGAAATGAAATATATATATACTAAAAACAACGGAGATATTAGATATGTATTTTCTTATAAGGGTGCCGGAAACTTTTGAAAAGCTTGTCAAGGGTGCTGCAAACTAGAAAAAGTTGGGAACCACTGATATATCCGGTCTGTCATGCAACATCCTAGCTGCAATAACCTATCACACACACACACACTCTCTCTCACACAAATGCACGCAAACAGAACCTGGCCAATACACATCCGTTCATCTCAATACAGCCTCCATTCTACGTACACTAGAAATCACACACACACACACACACGCGCGGCTGGGTGCATGTCACCACCGACACACACAGAGCACGTGCAAGTGTGCACGCACCAAGGTCACACCTACACCCACACCCACACATACACACACACCTGGCGTGATCCCTGCAGCAACACAGCAAAACACGAGTTCACCTGTGCCAGTGTGTGTGTGGGTGTGTGTGTATGTGTGGGTGTGTGTGTATGTGTGTGTATGTGTGTGGGTGTGTATGTGTGTGTGTTGGAATATGTGGGCATGCGTTTACGAGCCAGCATGGCAGTATGTATTCAACATAAACCGGTGTCATACACACACACACACACGAGTTACAACACACAAGTTCATCTGTTATGTGGTTGTCATGGCAACACTCATGTTAGCTGGCAGTAAACATGTGACCAGCCAGACAGAGCATGTTAACACAGCATGACTCCATGGATAATATGAAAGTATGGAAGTTTAAGAGTCCATATGATATTTGAGGCAGCTGAAAGTGTTCATTCATCCCTTCAAATATATGTGTGTGTGTGTGTGTTTGTTGATGATCAAGATGCATGGAGATTGCAGTCAAGTGTAATTTATATAACATTCACACTGTCCTCCCTTGTTTATTGATTTTCATATTGATGAAATAGAACAAGACATTTTTCCCGGACTTCTTCTTATTTCCAGTGTCCATGATAATCACAATACTCTCACTAGAAATCCTGCTAGCTAAACTGTTGGTGAAAGAACGGAGCACATAATGAGAGAGAAACTTCAATCCATCTCTCCCCAGAAGCCAACACTGCTATCAAGAAACAAAATATATAGCACATAAATGCATTACTACCTGATCAATACGCACAACGCCGTACAAGCACACTGACACACACACACAAACGCATACACACACACACACACACACACACACACACACAGAAACAAACATACACAAACACACGCACAAACACAAACACACGCACAAACACAAACACACACACGTACAAACACACACACACACACACGCACAAACACACACACACACACACACACACACACACACACACACACACACACACACACACACACACACACACACAGAGTCATCCTGCCGAATACATCTCCAGTAGATACCGTCACATGCAGGCGTCATCGGCAACGAAATAGCCGTCAACGCAGCAAAGAAGGCCTGTCATTCTGCAGACAATTTCTCGGAAACTCTCTCGTGGGAAGACCTCAGTGACGCCGTAGCACATTTCATCAACACAGAGTGGCGGCAACACCTGCAGCAACTGCTCTCACAAGATTCATCGACGACACAGCGTGTTATCAACTCCATTCGGCAGCTCACCAAATGCACTAATCGGCATCTCGATGTATCACTCTTCCGACTCCGATCTGGACATACCAAACTCAACCAGCATATGACGAGTCTCAAGCTCATCACGAATGCAGCATGCCCGCACTGCGCAGAAGACGAGACTGTCGATCACGTACTTCTTCAGTGCTGCAAGTACGCTTCAGTGTTGCAAGACAGCCGGCAGCTGCTCATGACCAAACTTCGAAGACGTGGTATACAAAATATCACCACTCCAATTCTGCTTGGTGGCACCAATATGAGCCCTGGCATGCATCTCTTCGTGCGACGACATGTGTGCATTTTTCTTCAAGAAACTGGTCTGATCAACCGCATCTGATACATTCTCCATAGAATACTCAAAGGCCGATCGATTTCCGAGTGAAAATCGTGTTGCCTTCATCAAGAAACAACAACAACACACACACACACATACAGAAACAAACATACACACACACTCAAACACGCGAACACAAACGCAAACACACACACACACACACACAAGCACACATACATACACAAACACATAAACACACACATACGCACACACATACGCACACACACAAACAAAAATACACAGACACAAACACACTCAAACACACATACACAGCGGTGACAGCGAGCTGCACGGGACACACCTGTGTGTGTTCATAAGCTTCGACTTATTCCCGTGTAGCAGCTGTCACTTGGGCATTTAACCTTTTTAACCATACACAGAAACAAACGCAAATATACACATACACACACACACACACACACACAAACACACATAAGCATTCACTGATGAAAGAAACATGAGCTATGAAGATTGAGTGCAAAAACAGACACGCTCCAAGACAGTGTGTACGAGAGTAAACAAAACCAACCAACACAACCAAACCAACCAACAAAAAACAAACCAACCAACACAAACAAACAACTTCACTCTTATCAACTCTATCAACGCTGAAAATGCCAGGAAAAAAACTCGACGACAAAAAAAATCAATCAGGAAAAATACAATGTTTTGACTCGAACATACATTTGAGAATAAACTCAGCCAGACACAATTGAACAAATAATGATATATCATGTAGCCAAAACGCCATGAGCTGTCGAGCTTGACATACAGTCAAGAAACACCACACCACTTCAAACACACAGACACACACACACACACACACATACAAACAGGTTCCTGAAGAGATGTTCATGACTTCGATGACGATTAACTCTATGGTCGCCAAGTTAACATAAGAGAGATACGGCCTAGAGGAACAGCTATGAACAGCGCAATTGTATGTGTGTGTGTGTGTGTGTGTGTATGTGTGTGTGTGTGTGTGTGTGTGTGTATGTGTGTGTGTGTGCACAGCAGATCAGAGACAAGTCACTATGAACACAGAGATGTGAAGTAGCAGAGGAAAATGGCACGTGGGGAAGGGCGGGTGGGTTCTCGGTAAGGAAACTCCTCCATTAAACCTTACACCTCACTTCCCCACGCACACAAACAATTACCAAGAATCACACGTACACATTTAATTGTGCGACTCACTCACTCACCAAACATCGACGACTTACAATGAACAAAAAACTATTTTCATCAAGACAACAAGTAAACAAATCATTAATTAAACAAAATATTAAAAATAAGAGTAAAAAATGTAAAAATACCACATTTCATCATGGTTCATTTTAATTAATTCAGATATACAGCGAAAACTGATGCTTGTACGCCAGTTTTCAACACAATTCAATAATACATAATTGACACGCAACTGACAACTGACAAATGACTATTTCAAGGACAACAAACACAGAAAAAAACACCATCTGTCAAAAACCAACACCACACCAAGCTACACACTAACACATGTGTGTGTGTGTGTGTGTGTGTGTGTGTGTGTGTGTGTCTGTGTGTACTTACCGGAGAGTAATTGAACAGGTGTTTTTGGCGTTCAAGTCGCTCGACAGACACCTGATGATGCTGCTTATTCCATATGAATCGCAACATCACTGACTGTCTTGACGTATTGACACTCACTCACTCACTCACACACACACTTATGCCTTCCCTTCACTGTTGCTTCACGTCACAACACATACACCCGCTCACACACATACACACGTGGTCTTACACTGCAGCACAATGACACGACACGTAGACACACACACGCGCTCGTGTGTGTGTGTGTGTATGTGTGTGTGTCTGTAAGCCAGTAGAGAAACGTTGCTTGCAGGTTGATGCGGCACACTCGGAAATTCGCAGTATTTCCGAACACACACACACACACACACTCAAATGCACGCGTGCACAAAGCGACTCACGCTCACACTGACACACACCAACTGTACCCTGCAAACACACACACATACATACATACATACACATACACATAGTGATAGGAACAGAAAGACACACGACGATACGGTCTGACAACATGGTCTAATACCACTCGCTTGCAACTGTATAGAAACATAGAATTATATATTAAAATATAGAATTATAGAAAAAAAATATAGAATTATAAAAAAATATAGAATTATAGAAACAAATGTAGAATTATAGAAAGAAATGTAGAATTATATAATAAATATAGAATATAGAAAATTAAAATATAGAATACAGAAAAAATATATAGAATATCGGATCATTATAGAAATATAAAACATAGAAATATAGAATTCCCAGTGTGAAGAGGGTCGTAATATATCGCTTAATCACGCTTCTTACCGCAACTGCTATTCTCGCTTCAGTCAATTACTCTAAATGACCTCTCACCATATCTCATTGTTTTTGTAATCCCTCAATTTTCGTTGATCCAAATTAAGCGTCAAATTAGATCGCGAGCATTATATGAGAAAATACCGAAATTCAAGAAACTTCTCGATAAAATAACTAAAACTCCCAATAAACTACCTCCAGCAATCCAAAAACCTAAGAATTTCCAAAAGCCGGAGGATACTTATAGAAGCCTAGAAATTCTACTGTTGCCCGCTGGCGAAACGAGAAACATTTGCTGAGAGAGCACAGCAATATTATGAAAAGTATGAGCAATAACGAATAAAAACAGCATATAAAATGAATAAATATTAACTAACAAAATAACTAACCCTGCACTGTGAGAGCCCAGAGTTCCCAGAACGCCTCAAAAATACTCACGGACTGAAATCCACGATGAGTCGGCAAAATATATGAGCAAATTAACAAATCCACTGCAAATAAAACGAAGACTACTTGAAAAAAACTCACAATAACAACTCGTACGAACAAGAGTACACCAAAAGCGGCAAACGCACCGCAACACAAACAAGACACTGGCAACAAAGGTCTAGCAATGCTGCATTGTTGACCGAGGAACCATCAAGTGAACACAAAAATAAATGCGACAGAAATAGTATGATCTGGCGAAAATATTATTATTTAATAATTATATACCTGCGCTGTATATTTTGTATAATGTTGGAATTCTGCTGAAAGAATAGTCAAATCGCACAATTGGCAGCATTTTAAACTGCAAGTGACACCAAACCTAACTCATGTGAGACGTGAGGTGGCGTTGGCAACTTCGTTTCGTTTGCAAATTTCTGCACGTGAGTCTCCAAAGGCTGAGTGCAGTAACCCACAACAAATACAACAATTCGTTTGCAAACACAGCATTTCAAGGCAACATCTGAGTAATGTGCGGTTCCTTATCATATCGCTATTTCGTCTGTGTGGCACGCCAACACTCGTCCTGTAGTTGACTAGAACGAAGTATCAGCGATCAATTTGAACCAAATTTAAAGTAGTCATGATACATAATACATTTTCATCAAAAATCTACGCATTTAAAAGTATTTTATGCATGTCCACTTCATTTTTATGTCAGAATGTTTACCTATAAAACCCAGTGGAATATATACGACGATCTAACTCCAGTGCATAAGTGGACACGAAGGGAGTTATTTATCGTATATTGGGCAATGTTCTTACAGTGCAATGTCTACGGTTTTAGCGCACACAGACACTTATCAAGTGATTTATTATTGTACGGAACAGTGTATTCAGCGGCGGCATGACAGGCTCGGATGACGATTCGGACAGCGCTCCGGAACTGGTTCCGACCGACGGATGGCGTCGTGTGCCCGTGCTCATCATCAGCGGATGTCTGGGCGCCGGCAAAACCACGCTGCTCAACCACATTTTGAGCGCGCCGCACGGCAAGCGCATTGCCGTCATCCTCAACGAGTTCGGCTCGGGCAGCGCCATGGAACAGGAGCAGAGGAGTCTGGAAGTGACGGGATCAGACGGACAGCGCGCCGAGGAGTGGCTCGAGCTTCGTAACGGCTGTCTGTGCTGCTCGGTCAAGGACAACGGCGTCAAGGCCATCGAGACGTTGATGCGACGTCGCGGCCGCTTCGACTACATCCTGCTGGAGACAACTGGTCTGGCCGACCCCGGTCCAGTAGCGGCCATTTTCTGGCTGGACGACGGAGTGGCGGCCGACGTCTTTCTCGACGGTATTGTCACCGTGGTCGACGCTCTCAATGTGGCACAGGCGATTGATTGCAGTCGCGAGGCCAACCGACGTCTGGCGGCGACGGCACAGCGACAGATAGCGCTCGCTGATCTGGTGATTGTCAACAAGTGTGATCTTGTTGATGCAGACGGCAAGCGGCGAGCTCTGGAAGCTGTTCGGCAGGTCAATGGGCACGGCCGCCTGCTCGAGACGAGTCGATGTTGCGTGCAGCTCGACCACGTGCTTGACCTGGCAGCGTACTCGTCGTTGAACTGGAGTGTCGTGGAGGCCAGTCGAGCCGCCGGTCTCGCGGTGGATTCCAACTCGTCTCACCTGGACGCCAGCATCGGCACCGTGACGCTCGAGTGGCTGGACACGAGCGTGCGCGACCGGTCGAGCGTCGAGGCGTTTGTACAGCAGCTCATCTGGAGTGGCACCGTGGAGCGACAGAACGGGCATTGGTCGACGAGCGAGGGCCACGACCGAGATGACAACGAGGACGGCGGAGATGATAGCGAGCACGCCCAGCTGCCCGAGGTGATGCGACTCAAGGGAGTGGTGTCTGTGTGTGACGAGACGAGGAGACTGTCGGTGCAGGCGGTGGGTGCATTATGCGAGTTCTGCTGGGCCAGTGTGTGGAGGCCAGAGGAGCGTAGAGTCACCAGGCTCGTGTTGATAGGTCGAGGACTGTGTGCCGATCGATTGAAACACCGCTTCGAACAGACGGTGCACTTGCTCAGGAAATCACCAATGGAAACACAGAAAACGTCCGACATCAGTTGACCAAACGAGGAACATTCTGCCAATTTGTTGTTTAATGTGTTTGCTGTCATGCAAAATGTGCCTTCTTCGTATTTGCAGCAACGTCTTAATATATTTTGCTATTTTGTGCAGCTTTTGAGTATTTCAACCCCAGCTTGTCTACACAGAAATTGCTCTGACGGCCAGGACTACGATGCAGTCTTTTTATGGTTTCAGCTTTACATCAATACATGTGCGTGGTTCGCTTTAGAAACACGCATAACCCACAGCGAAATTGAACACAGAATTCAGCGGTAAAAGACGTAAAGACAACGGGGGGCGGAGGACGATGAGACGTCATGTATCGACAGCTGCTGATTTTCGTTTGCGGTGGCTGAGAACATTTTGATCGGTCGTGATCTGCTCGTGTTGCCGATTCATCCAGCGCTGATGAGCTCTGGTTGACTGCCTGCCGACCGCCAGCAAGCTCCTCTCCAGCTGATCCAAGCGACTGCAAAATGGCTGATCTTCGACGGCCTCCCCGACGGCAGCCGCGTCCATGATGGGTCGCAGGCGCGCGCGCAGCGTCTCCACGAGACAGCGCGCGATGGCGGCCGCATCAGGCAGCGGCGCTCGCAACACGTGCAGTCCAGTGAGATAGAAATACGGCGCGCGACTTGCCAGCGGCACGACGGTCGCGTCGGCCATCAACTGACAGCGCTGATGCGCGCGGTAGATGCTCGGCGGTGCCACCACACGCGCCACGCGCCGCTGATTCAACTCGCCGAGAAACACGGCCAGCCAGAGCGGAAGTTCAAGTCGCGTGCCGCCGGAAATGGCGCCTGGGTGTGTGTCATCTTCACTATCGCCCCCTCCAGCAGAAACATCGAGGAAGCCGAGATGACGGACAGTTTCAGTGAAGAGGCACGTGACTTTCTCGCTGCTCGCGAGAATATCGTCGAGCGAGAAACAGTCGGCACTAAACGACCGACACAACTCGTCCATTTGCAGAGCGTAATGAAGAATTAACAAGTCAATACATCCAGCTATTCACTTGGTCAATCAACCAAATAAAATACGTAATTGCGCGTGCTTCGGATGTTGTCACGTCTAGGTTCAGTTCATGTCACTCAGCATGACTATAGCCACGATGTATTCAACGTTCCATTCACCGTGTATATTTAAAATTTTCACTCCGTCACACTGTAAAATTGCCAAACACTAATTTGCTAAATCAGTCAAATAAACGACCAAAGTAATAGCATGAAATTGAAGAATGAAATGGTTATGTATACCTGTGTGACCACCCTGCTTAAAAAACATATGACCGCACGGCAAGAGCTACATCATGACGTACTACGAAAAATCATACTGAAATTTCATGAGCACATAAATGTTAGCGTATTAAGGTTGGAAATGAACTCAAAACATAAGCGCCATTCCGGAAATCAAATGAACACAATAAACTTCAATAACCACCCTGCGAACCAAAAACGCGTTCAAATATTCGCATTCGTATTTAGTTCACCACCCACGAAACAAACAAACTAGTAAAAAATATTTGCGATGGATTTTTCTAACCAGAAAACCAAGGGCACTAATATTAGATACGCGAAACAAACATATATACCAAGTTTAATGGCAACAATTTTTTAGGTCTAAAATCCACGGAAACACTGATGCGATCAAGGGCATTTAGCCTGGTCATTTCAAAACTGTTCGTTCCTTTCAATAAACATCACTGATATATCCAACAAGCCGCAAGAGATACGAAACTGAGAGACCAAATGTTGTTGTTGTTGTTGTTAAGCACTTCGGCCGAATTCGACCATTTCGCGCATAAACTGTCTTATGTCAGCTCTGTCATGTCTAGTCAACGTCGTATTCAGGCAACGAGGCTTGGGCAAGGAACTGCCCAATGTAAAAAGGATGCGACATTAAAGAATGAAAATAAAATGCGGGAACGTTCCAAAACGATATGATTTTAGAACAATAGTTACACGTCTCTCGGATGCAGAAAAAAAAATTATATTGCACTGTCCAGGCCTGATTCACGGAGAGACCAAAGAAATAAAATACATAAATTACACAAATAAATGTACACAAATTGAATTGACGCCTAGTCACATTGAAGCAAAAATATTATCAAATTAAGCACCTGTAACCCACAAGTAAGAAACATCCGCACTGAAAAGCAAAGTTTATTATTTGCTTGGTGAATGCATGGGTTAAAAAACGAGACGAAAGTACATGACGCGTATAAAAAGCAATCAGCATATGCACATATGAATATTAGCAGCAACCCGATGAATCGCTCGAATGTGCTGAAAAACCAATTGGCGTCAAGTTGGTAAAACTCATTGGTGCAATTAGTGAAAGCATGACGGAATAACAAAAATGACACGGCAAAAAACCTCCACAAACTTTTCCAAATAAACTCAGCCAGAGAAAAAACCGTGAAAATCAACCGCAATCGTGACACAAAACATACGAAAAACCACACGCATACACGCAACTTCAGTTCAACACATACCCGTAGTGTTAGTTTGACACACACACACACACACACATACACACGAACGACGAGATTGATTTGACAGACGAACATACAGACCAAATGCCTTGTTTAGCTGCTGCTGCGGAAACACTGGCTGATAACAGACAGACAGACAGACAGACAGACAGGCAAGAATAAGTAAGAATACAGCACAAAATAGACTTGTCGCATACAGCCATCAACAGAGAGATCCACACACACACACACACACACACACACACACACACACACACACACACAAACACACACACACACACACACACACACACACACACACATACACACACATACACACATACAGGGTAATTACTGTTAGAGATCAACACAAAATGATGTCAATTACTGACAACACAACACGCACACACCCGAGCATACAAACACACATGTATGTCACAAATTCAACACACACACACACACGTTTATATACAGACCGACTAGAAACACACACACACACACACGCACACACACACACAACGAAAACAGGAGATAAATGGATAGAACGTGTCAGAAACGAGAAGAAACATCACAGCCTACACACACAGACACAAGCATACGTGACACACACACAGACACACAGCTCATTGTAAAATGCACCACTACAAAAATAATCACACACACAGCACAGCACATAGCAGACTGCGGTCGTGCATTTAACAGCAGCTGCAAAAATAACAAGGGCTCCTCTCTATCTGGCTTTATAACATTTTCCTTCGCCTCGGCAATAATTCCCACATCAACAACCATCGCGAACAACATGAGTCACAAATGACAAACACACACACACACACACACACACACACACATATATATATATATATATATAGAGACGGACAAGAACAGCTTAGACAACCCTGATTAAGATCCGCATACAACGAAGCCAAAAATAGCAAACACAAGACAAATGCCAACAGAAAACCCGACGATAAAACATTAAAAAATGACACACAAGCGCTGCGTAAAAAACCGCCCAGAATCTGGCAACAAACGCCAAGCATCGTCAAACTTTGGCACTTGCAAACACACACACACAGTGGTGATGAGAGCAAACAGGGAGCAGCAACAGTGCAAGTTCACTCGCTGTCGGAGCAGTGATGAAACACGTGTTGTGTGCGCGGCTCATAGTAGCCCGCCTGATAAAACAACCGCTGTTTCGTCTGAACGTCGCCAGATGGCGTTGAAGCGGCAGTCAGCTGGCGACGATACTCGTCCGATGACGTCACAACGCGACAACTGTGACTGATCGACTGAACGCAGTTGTTGTCGGTGTGTGGCGACGCAAACAACGCTCCCTGATCAACACAACATAACACCTTCAAACAAACAGATACACACACACACAAACACACAGAGACAGACAGACACACACACAGACAGACAAACAGAAACACAGACAGACAGAAAAACAGACAAACAGACAGACACACAGAGAACACACACAGACAGACATAAAAACAGACAGACAGACAGACAGACAGACAGACCGACAGACACACACAGACAGATACAGACAGAAATGGACACCATGTTTTCCTTTGATATATTACTGTCGACTATATTATTAATAATTTTAAATTTCCCTCTCCCACTATTGTTTCACCTTCTATTCATATCTTACTTCCCCTATTTCTCCAGATGAAAACGCTTGGACATATTATTTCCACCAGAACGTTCAACTCAGCCAGTCGGTGTGAATCTGAAAGTGTGCCTCGTGTTCACTCACACATTTGTGTGTGTGTGTGTGTGTGTGTGTGTGTGTGTGTGTGTGTGTGTGTGTGTGTGTGTGTGTGTGTGTGTGTGTGTGTGTGTATGTTTGTGTGCAAGTGTCATTTGATGTCGTATATACACACAGTGTAAGTATGCATATATGTGTACAAATATTTGTTAGTGAGAGTGTGCGAGTGTGTATATATATACACATAGATTGTTTTAAATTGTACTGAAAAACCAACTTATTGGCTTGCAATAAAGCAATTCATTTACTTTACACACACACACACACACACGGTGCAAAAAAGACATAAAGAAATACAGTTTTCCATTCAGGCGCATTGACGTTTGGAATAAATTACACAAGACTATCGTAGAGGCCAAAACTATAGGAGCGTTCAAACATAAATTGGATACTCAGTGGGAAAGAGACAGAACAGTCCGAGCGTAAACTCATTTCCTCTACCACAACTAGGTAAGCACACACATACAAACACATGCGCGCATGTATTGTGGGCGCACCTGGCAATCCAGATGGCGCTGGTGACAACCAACAGTTTCGGCAGGCCGGTAGAACCAGGCGACACGCACCATCATGCGGCCCGAGGGCATCTGCCACAGCGCCTGCACGCGCCCCACATATGGCTGCATGCACACAGCACCCTCGACCGCGAACACGGCACAATCGCCGATCTAACCACACACACACACACACCGACACACACACACACACACACACACACACACACACACACACACACACAAACACACACACACACACACACACACACACACACACACACACACACACACACGATGATGCATTGCAGTTATTGAGCTGTGGTGGTACGTGAACTTTGACGCTGAATATCAACTAATATTATAACACACTTAAATTATACAGTGAATATTAACTTTATATTTATACACCAACTTGAACTAATATAAACTTTGTATATAAACTTGACATAAAATATATATTCATACAACAAAATATTACTTATCCTGGCTTTATATTTATTTGACCCCGGACACCACAGTTCATTGAACCCGGACACCACAGTTCATTGAGCCCGGACACCACAGTTCATTGAACCCGGACTGCACAGTTCATTGACCCCGGACACCACAGTTCATTGAACCCGGACACCACAGTTCATTGACCCCGGATACCACAGTTCATTGACCCCGGACACCAGAGTTCACTGACCCTGATAACGTCGCCTTGTCGCTGGATGCCCGAGAACTCCTCGCGCTTGCTCCTGGCCTTCGAGGCAGACCGCTTCACTCCGCGTCCCAGCCAGCTCCACAGACCTGGCGATCCTTCAACATCGTCATCCTCATCACTATCCTCGCCTTGCTCGTCTTCGTCGTTTTCTTCATCATCGTAGTTGTCCTGGTAATTGAGCCCGGTCGTGTTCTTGGTGCGCGGACGTTTTTCATTGTCAGTTGAGGGGGAGGAATGGTTGCGCTAAACAACATCAGAAAACACAAGCCAACAACACAACATCAAAAACACAAGCCAGCAACACAACTTCATACACATTTTACACAAACTGTATCTCTCTAAGCAATAACAAGCAGAAACACAACATCAGATAACCATCGACAAAAAACATAAAGCGTTTTTGCAATATTCACTGAAAAATTATGAATAATGATTGCAATGAAAGAAGAAAAGGGTGAGACGAAGCAGCAGAAACACATATTCAATCAAGAATTAATTAAAACGTACTTTTACTGAGCGACAGTGACGCCGCTTAAGTGCGCCACTTTTGTCTTGTTGACGCCAAAACGCCGCCGCCGCGTCACAATCGCCAGTCATGCGCCGCGCCGTATTCGCCACACTGACAATGCAGTTGCTGCGATTGTTTGCGTTGGCGCACGAGACAGCCATAGAGTCACGTGATTCGTTGGTAGCATGAGAGACGGACGATAAGTGAGAACCAGTTTCTGCCGAGGAAATACGACGTCGCCGCGTAATGAGAGTATTCAGCGGGTCGTCGTCACGTTCTGCACAATCAAAACAAAAACACATGCATAATCTCGTGACAAATATCTCAAAGTGCACACAAATCAATACACAAATCAATTTAATTGTTGTGCTATTTCACAAATTTTCGGGAATATCAATTTACATAATAACATCCATCACATAAATATTTATATTCAAACATATAGATATATTTCGGGAAAATTACATAATTTTAATAGACATATAAATACAAAACATAACAAAATGTATTATACTAAAACAAAATGAAAGTGTATATTTGGGTGGCAGCAAAGACATATTATAAGGACATATACTAAAACCAGGAGAATTGTATATTTCGGCGGCAGCAGCGTACATATTATACTAAAACAATGTGAAAGTATATAATTGAGCGGCAGCAACGTACATATTATACTAAAACCTGGAACATTGTGTTTAATTCGGCGGCAGCAACGTACATATTCTACTAAAACCGAAAAAATTGCATTCAATTGGGCGGCAGCAGCTTAAAAACAGTATGAAAGCCGTTACAACACTTACCTACTGTTGGATAACTGGGCGGCAGCAATCTGATTCCTTCAAACCGCATATAACCGCTATCACCGTCGTCAAACTCGATATAAATCATATCTCCAGGCGGACGCACGTGACTTTGTCTCTGTCGATCCTCTGAATGTTGTTGTTGTTGGCTGACTGTGCCGGGAAAAAGACCGCGCAGTTTCGGCGACCAATTGGCCAACACACGAGTTCCCGCTACCAACTGAGATATGCACGCAGGACGAACCTCACGTACCTGCATGTCAACACACACACACACACACACACACAAACATTACAAACAAAGCTTACTTTACCATTTAACTTTGCGTATTTCTCCAGACATTCAATATGTTTTCATAATCAGAAGAACAGGATGATGAACACTCATAACTATAAAACATTAACTAAATATTTCGTAACTGTATATATAAAGCATTTTCATAACTAAAATATTAAAATACTCACCGGTTTGTCGCACAGGTCTCTGGTTGACCTGATTATATGTTATTGTTGTGAGTTGTGTGTGTGTGTGTGTGTGTGTGCAGTGTTGCATGATGTGTGTGATGGTTTGTGTGGTGCTGAATTGCAATCTGTGAACACAGGTGTCATGGATCGAGTCATTCAGCCATTTTGTGTGTTGTTATTGTTGTGAGTCAGTGTGTGTCTGTGTGCAGTGTTGCATGATGTATAAGATGGTTTGTGGTGCTAAATTGCAATCTGTGAACACATGTGTCATAGATCGATTCATTCAGCCATTTTGTGTGTTGTTATTGTTGTGAGTCAGTGTGTGTCAGTGCAGTGTGCTGTGTGCAGTGTTGCATGATGTGTGTGATGGTTTGTGTGGTGCTGAATTGCAATCTGTGAACACAGGTGTCATGGATTGATTCATTCAGCCATTTTGTGTGTTGGTGTGAGTTTAGCGAACTGACCGCCTGTTTGACCAGTTGTTCCTGTGTGTAGATGTGCGGTCGGCGGCGTCGCTGACGTCCTCCATCAATCAGCAGCGTGTAAATATCCGGCGGCTCAACGGCCGTCACATAACAACCATAAAACAAACCCTCCACACACACGAGCAGACGACACGTGTTGGCAGAACACGTGGCACGTGTGAGCAGTGAGGCGGTGACACGTGCGGTGTTGGCGCTCCACGATGTCTCAGCCGTCGTCGATACAGATGATGAAACGACGCTCATCGAGCCACAACTGACAGCTGAACAATTCACAAAACACGCGCATGATTTCTTGATTAGACAAAAACGTGATCACCTTCCAGCTATACTCCTGCTATTGAAAATCAACGTACGATACATTAATAAAATATTATGTGGGAAGCTTTTGAACAACATTAAAATAAAAGCCTATAAACACGATTGAAAATTTGATTAAAAAATACAAAATATAAAGCACAGTCAAGTATGTAAAATACTAAGTGTTTATATAGTGATGGACTAACATGTTGAGGTATACGTCGTCGTCATAGTGTGCCCATCACTATCACGTGGCGAACACGCATTATTTGGCGCAGAGGTGTTGTATTGGAAGCTGGTTGAGCAAGCGATGTACTGAGCATTTGTTGTGTTATTATCGCCGACTGCCGAATAATTTTCCGACGGAAAACTATTGCCCGTGTGAGTGTCGGAACAGAAATCAGCAGTAACCGCCTCCGCCTGCAAGAACATTAAATAATAAAAACAATAATAAAAACTAGGATGAGCCAAACATCGAACCAAATTAAAATGAAAAAATGACTAAAAAGCAAGTGAAAAAAACGGAATAATTCATAGCAAAATCGAGAAATTTCGCAACACCGACCTTCAACTTGGGACGCACTTTCGACTTCAAATGCGTTCTCTCGTGGAGGAAATGTGGTGACGTCACAACTGCGTCACGGAGCGGAGTGACGTCATCACATGACGCATCACCAGTTTCATTATTGACGGCTGGCGGCGAACTGAGACGATACCGAGGCCTTTTGCGACGAGGTCTCCTGCATGCTGCGTCGCGATTGTCTCCGGCGGCATTTGCGCCGCACACGGTTGAGTCTTTGCCGCGACGCCGCCGCAGCGCCGAGGTACGTTTGTGCCTGAGCTCAATCTGAAGTCACGCGCAAAACACGTGCAAATAACCCACCGAAACGGAACTTGAATAATTTGTGACCAATCACAGTGTTTGAGAAACAATTCATAACCATACCTTTATGATTGATAATTAATTATATTATTATTATTATTATTATAAGCAATGAAGCAGAATTGACAACGGTGACAATTGTATTTTGTATTTCGAAACGACTCAGTAAATATATATCATAAAACCAAACAACATATTTTCATGTGTCGGGGGAAGCCATAAAGGTTTATATCACTTGAAAAAAGCAAGAACAATTAAAATAAAAGAAGAAAATGAAAAAACATATATATATACAGTTTAGTTCAGTTGGAAATGTACTGTGGCAAGTAATAGACGCGTTGCTTGCTGTACCTTAAATTTACAGTTCAGCAAGAGCTCAGTTTCATAATGAGATCATAAGAAGATCGGCAATCTCCACCAGGCAATTGAGTCAACATTGGGCTTTGTTATTTACATATATTTCAAGAGAATGGTGTTTTGTGACGAGGTACAGACAAAAAAGATGACAAACACCGACCCTGCTTGAGCTGTGAACAGAAGCATGGCGAGTTTCTGCGTCACTGCAGTTGGCATCACTGTTTTCCGACGAGGATGATGAAGAAGATGAAGATGATGAAGAAGATGATGATGAAGAAGATGAAGAAGATGATGAAGAAGATGATGATGAGAACACTGCTGTTCTCCGCACTCTACCACCACCATCACCGCCGCCAGTAACACAAGCTCGGGTAGCAACAGAAGCACGTGCTGTTACACATACACACACACACACATACACACACATACACCATGTGTTCTCCTACCAATCAATCTCTCGTAAATTGTCATTTAACTATATCTCTCTCTCTTTAATTGTTTAATATATCTTTAATTACCACTAATACTGACACAGACACACAGCTGCGAGACCATGGCTGGTTGATAATTATCGCATAATATCTACAACAATTATGACACACACACACACACACACACACACACAATTGAGGCGCAGTTGAGGCAAACTCACGTGGGCAGAATGAGAGCCCACAAATATTGCAACATACCAAATAACAAAAAAAACACACACAGAGACGTATAAAATGACATACAAAGACACAGACAGACACACAGACATGCAAACACACGAACAGATAGGCACAGACAGACATACAGATTGACAAAAAGACACACAGATACAGCTTATAGGACTATAGATAGGACTATAGACTATCAGATATATAGGACAGAAAGAAACACATACAGATAGATACAGGCAGACACATACAAACAGACATACAGATAGATACAGACAGACACACATACAAAAAGACATACAGATAGATACAGACAGACACACATACACACAGATAGATACAGACAGACACACAGACAAACAGACATACAGATAGATACAGACAGACACACAGACAAACAGACATACAGATAGATACAGACAGACACACAGACAAACAGACATACAGATAGATACAGACAGACACACAAACAGACATACAGATAGATACAGACAGACACACACCTGGGCGTCCGATACAGCGGCGTCTGTCATTCTTCACGGTAGCAACACCAAATTTTGTTGATGTTGCTGTTGTTGTTGTGGTTGTTATGCGGCGTTTGTGAGGTGAGCCGCCGCCACCGCTGCCTATGCCCGTCAATTTGACGTATTGTCGGTAGAGACGTCGCAGGTCGGCCAGTTGGTTTTGCAGACGACAAACGACGGCCGAGCTACTCCACTCGCGCTCAACACTCTGACAAAATGCCGTCTGCCCACGTGCAAACACACAAACAGGTGTGTTAGCAATGTGAAGTTGTTCAGCTTGCATAGTAGGTGTGTGTGGATGCATGGAACGGCTTGAGTGCACAAATATTGAGTATCATTCAAATATAATTCAAAGAGAGGCTGGATAAAGCTGGATATTGACAAGGAGCCAGGACAGCTGGAGCTCATTTCCTGTAGCTATAAATACGTGAGTCCTTATTCATTATGTGCTAATAAATTATAATTGGATTCTAATTCAATTCTGGCTTATAAAATAATACTTTAAGATGATAACATTCTTAATATCATACAACTTAGTCAACTGGAAAAATGTTCTACACAGGAAATTCACTAGCAAGCCTCTAGAAACTAAATATATTTGGACTCCTCTAGAAACGAAATATATTTGGAAGCTTCCACAAATGATTGCAGCCCTTATACGCCGCCACACCGTGAACAGCTCACCTGGACATCACAGTCCTCATTGTCCGCACAGACACTGTCATCCGCGGCGCCTGACGACGCGCCGACACCGCCGACAGTGCCGCCTCGCATCGAGCTAGAAGTGGACGCTGACGGTGCCGCCGCCGATGTAGCATCAGTCTCCAAGCTGGACGTGGCCGAGCAAGACAGTTTGGCGCGTCGCCGGATCCACTGTCGTGCCAGCTGCGCGCGCAGTCGACTACCGTAGCGCCGTCGACAACATAATACAACTTCAGGCGACTTGACGTCCGGCGACTCGACGTACGGCGACTTGACGTCCGGCGAATCAACGCACGGCAAAATGGCATCCAGCGAATCAACCAACGAGAAATTGACGTCTGGCGAGTTGGCGTCCGGCGAGTTGACGTACGGCGAATCGACGTACGGCGAGATAGCGGGCAGGACGTGTTTACAATCAGCGTCCAGCTCAGCGGCGCTTTCCTCCGAGATGCCTTCCTCTTCGCCTCCTCCGCCGTCACTGTCCGTGCTGCGAGCTGCCGGCGACAGTGACAACGCGTTAGCATCGTCCAAATCGCTGACGTTCTCGGCAGAAGCCACCTGACACAGAGCCAGGAAGCGCATTCTCCGGCGCTCTACATCGCTCTCCAACTCTCTAGCAGCCTGTCAGTCGGTACACACACACACACACACACACACACACACACAAATAATACCACAACATCCTTGTACATAATGATATTATTGTAGACTCATGCGAGCGGGTTGAAAGTAGCAACGTAAAATACCCTCAGTAAGAAAAAACGACATCACAGATCACTGGGCATAAACTCAGTGGTAAATAGCAGCCGAAAATTAACAACCAATAACCATTCATACACTTACATACATAAAACACACAAAAACAATCAGCACAACACAGCACCTGTAGAAGAGCTTGCAGACCACACATGGCGCCATCTGGTGCCAGTCTCGGTAACTGTTCGGCCAACTGAGACAACATATCCAGCGACGTCCACAACTCGCTATCATGTTGTTGCTGTTGTTGTTGTTGTTGTTGTTGTTGTGAGGCACACGTGGCCAGAAGGTCGAGTGCACCAGCCGACTCATCGTCCGCGGTGATGTTGGTTTCGTCGTTTTTGACTGAAGACAAGCACAATACCGACTGTTTGTCACCGCTCAATACAGCACTGCCGGGCGATCGTTCAGTAACGCAGCTATCATCGCTCAACACATGCTCTTCTACCATCCCTGCTCACACACACACGCGCGCGTATACAATGTTTTAATGGGATGCTCACACAAAGACTCATCACTACCACAATGTCACGATGAAACTTCGAGAATAATCCAGTAGAATAATCCATTCACAATTTTCGTTCAGACTCTTGCGAAAAAAAGTGCATACGTCGGTCCACAACAAAATATTTACTCATTCGAAAACCAACCTAATGGTGACGCTGCCAACGGGGATTGACACACTGAATGTTTCATTTCCGACGGATGATCGTCTCCAACATCTAAAAATTCCTCCGATACCACCTTCATCGCCGAATCCAACTTGGTTTCGAGAGCGACACACACGTCCGCACTGCTCGACGTCTCGACAACGACTGACTCGGCCTTAACAATTTTATCGTCCCAATTAGGCCCCGCCTCCTCGATTTCTGATTGGCTGACGCTGCAGTGGATGGGCGGAGCCAACGATGACAATGTTTCCTATCAGAAACAGCAAGATATTCGCTTGAATACATTAAAAAAATTATCAGTTTTAGATTAACATCAAATTATATACATTCAGCATGTGAGAACACATTTTAAAGACATAAAAACCAATAATATGACCCATATTTTGTTGAAGAAAAATAGCAATCGAAATTAAGGCAATAATAGAGAAAAACTCACAGTTGCATAGTGTGAACATGGAGACAATATGGGCATTGACAGAGCTGGTGACGTCACAGACGATACTGATGTTACCGCCGTGACCGATATTGCTGACGTCACCAGCGGAGTCACCAACGATGACGTCACTGACAAAACTGATGACGTCACAACTGATGGCGTAGATGATAATGTCACCTCACAGCTGGTGGATGACCCCAATCGCGAAGTGATATTGGAAGACGGAGAAATGAAGGAATGTGTGGAATGCGACGATGGGAAGCAGTCCGGGACGTGAAGTGACGTTGATGGTAGGATTGACGTCACCAAAGACGACAATGACGTCATAGCTGATGGCGACGACGAGAAGAGCGCGGGCTGCAGTTTGGCGGTGGAGTCGTGTGGTGTGAGGTCTGTGGTGACCGACACAGAACACGACACAGCAGACAACAGCGGAGACGCCAGCTTAGTAGAAGAGCACGAGGAATTGAGCAATGGCGCAGCGCTGACACACGTGGACGACAAACAAACCACAGCAGCCGCCGGCAAACACGTCTAAACAACAAAACAAAACAGAACAATATAAAAAGTAGCATAAAATAAGAATTCGCAAAATAATACACACAAGTTAACACAAATATAAAATATTATTAAATACTATTACTAGAATCAACAATCAAATGGAAAGACAATATAAAAAGTAGCATAAAATAAGAATTCGCAAAATAATACACACAAGTTAACACAAATATAAAATATTATTAAATACTATTACTAGAATCAACAATCAAATTGAAAGACAATATAAAAAGTAGCATAAAATAAGAATTCGCAAAATAATACACACAAGTTAACACAAATATAAAATATTATTAAATACTATTACTAGAATCAACAATCAAATGGAAAGACAGTGAACACTAAAAATTGTACGACTGCAATCCCCATACATCATGATCATCAACAGACAGAAAGAGATTAAGAGCAATAGCATTAAGAGAGAAATGCACACCGTAATTGACTTAAGACGGAGCGGAATTAAAAACATAACAAAAAGCAGCACAAAACTTACAGGCAGCGCCGCGGAACTCATTGATATGGTGGTGAGTGGCGGAGCTGACACGTGCGCACCCGACGACGGCTGAAGACCGACTGACGCCGGGCACATGGCTAGTGGCGCCATCTGATGCGGCGGCGGAGCGAAATGTTGATTGGGCGCCGGTAGTATAGAGGGAGCCAGTTGTGGTGCGGGAGCTGGCTGTTGTATTATGAATGGAGTGCTGTTGTCGGCGTAATAAAGAGACTGCCAACATACACATACACACGCATTTTAAACACAACGTCCATGCCGAGCGAAGGAGAAAGTAATGAAAACAAAAATAAAGAATGACTTGTAATTACACGCGATCAGATTATACAACAATTGAAGCATCTACTTGAAAAAAATGCTATATGATCAATGACGAATGACTCGTTTGGGTAGAAAAACTCAATTGTTACCTACAATACAAAATCTGTATATAATTTCCTCACAAAACAAAATTGTATCCGAAGAAGAAGACACACAAACACTGAAGCACCCCTACGGTATCGCTAAAACTCGAGAAAAAACAAGTGACAAATCTCGCGACTGACTTGCAGGGGCGCCGCCGGGATGATGTACTGCAAGGCAGGCAGTTGTGTGGCAGCCGCCGCCGTGGCAAACTGCTGTGACAGCTGCCCAGCTGCCGGAGGAAACACAGTTGCAGCTGCCTGCGGTGCCTGTGCTGGCTGCAGTACTGCTGAGGTTGAGCCCGGAGCGGGGGCCGGGTGGATTCGCTTCAACCGGCTGCAATACTCGTCCCGTTTCGACTGAAACACACACACACACACACACATATATATATATATATATATATATATATATATATATATATATATATATATATATAAACACATGCTCTAACACATAAAACGCAAGGAAAACTCAGTTATAAGCCGGGAAAAACCCAAGAGGACAAATATATCTATGGTAAGGTATTAATATTCATTTATATAACCCAAACTAACTCTGATAGACAACAACAACTTATGCATTATCCACTGGTGTGTGTGTGTGTGTGTCAGTGTCGGTGTGTCAGTGTGTGTGTGTGTGTGTGTGTGTGTGTGTGTGTGTGTGTGTGTGTGTGTGTGTGTGTGTGTGTATGTGCGTGTGTGTGTGTGTGTGTATGTCTATGTGTGTGTGTGTGTCTATGAGTGTGTGTCAGTGTATGTGTGTCAGTGTGTGTGTGTGTGTCTATGAGTGTCAGTTTGTGTGTGTGTATGTCGCACCACAACAGTCACACTGGACGTTGCCTGTTGTTCACAGTGAGCTGGTGCCAGTGGAGCTGGTGGCAGTGGTGTTGGTGGTGGTAGAAGAGTGAGAGGCGCCGTCATGGGCGCCACCACAGGCGCGGCCACACACTGGTACGGCGACCACAACATGGCTGATACCGGCGGCTGAGGCGGCACGGCTGTACACACACACACACACACACACACAGAGACGTGAGTATAAACACGGCTGTACACACACACACACACACACACACAGAGACGTGAGTATAAACACGGCTGTACACACACACACACACACACACACACACACACACACACACACACACACACACACACACACAGAGACGTGAGTATAAACACGGCCACACACACACACACAATCAACAAGCAGACACAAGCCAAACAGATAGAGAAACTTCAAAAATGGCAATAACAATGAAAAACAGACACGGCACACGAGAACAATAGAAATAGAGAAAGAGAGAGACAAGTATGAATAGAGAAAGAAAGGGAGACATGGAAAAATAAATCGAGAAAACGAGAGGAGAAGAATGAATGATAAAGAAACTCAGAGATAGAAAGAAAAGGAGAAACAGAGACAGAGAGAAAGAGAGAGAGGAAAAGGAGTAATAAAAGAACGAGATAGAAAATAACACAAGGAGAGAAAGAGAGAGAAAGAGAGAGATAATACTGACGGTTACTGCGAGGTAACAGGATTAATTGTCCCGTGTTTGAGTCGCTGTGTAGCTGATAACTCAACATGCCTGTGTACATACCACCGGCTAACAACACACAAACACAAACACACACAAACACACACACAAACACACATATTTACATTTGGATGTCATTTGTATGGCGCCTTGCACCGAGGTATATAAGGCGCTCAATATCTGAAATGGAAACATGAAACAAACATGAAGTCGGACCGAGGGAATGAAGGAGTGATGGATGAGTTAGATTAGCAGTAGATACCCAGTAAGTAAAGAATGCTAAGTGATCTACAATATAGTATAATAGTATATAGTATAGTAGTAATATTAATAGTAGTATTAGTACACCTCAATTATTTCTATTAGGATAATGTTGAAAGAAACAACAAAATACAATTACAGACAATTGCAAACGCGCTTTGTGCAAGCATTATTCGCATTCTCCGAGCGGTTTTTATCCTTTTCCATTCTAGTTTTCATAATGTCAACTATTAATGTTCTCAATTGAACACTCTTCTCATCTTCTACTCTATATTCCAGGCGTTCGTTTCTTGTTGGATTATCAATAATCAGAAGCGTATAGAGTTAGCACAAGCTAAATCTAATCGTGTTAAAGTTGCATTGTCACGTATAAGACCAACCAGCAGTGTTAGTTGCAGTCGGCAGCCACACAGATGGCGCCAGTGGTAGTTGACAAGGCGGCCTCGACCAATCAGCATTCACACCACGATTAGACTCCGCCCACATCGGAGCGCTATTGTAACCTGCCATGTCAAAACCAAACAGAAAACTATTACATCAAAACAAAATACCTATCGAAAAATTAATAATAATTAACAAAATAAAATAGATTGAAATTATATTTATTTTATCAATATTATTAAACAATAAACAACTATAAAAAACTTAAATAGCAATAATACTAATAAATAATCATAGCATTATTGAAAATATTAATATTTGTTAAACATTAATCAGTTCTTTAATGCACTATGCACGTGATGTTGTAATTTGTGTAATGTTCAAATATCTTAATGTTCTGGGGTTGTCATGGCAACGTGTTGATATCAACAATTTGCACGGGAACTCGGGTTGGTTGGAAGAACGCAGGCATTTGTGTATGTGTATGTGGCTTTAAATTTACTTAACTTTAACTTTATTTTGTGTTTGGATATAATCGTCTTTTTGCTACAATGTCTAATAGTAAATAACAATAGTGTAATGACATTAAATGGTAGATAAAAACACACAAAGATTCACCCAAGTGACAGTGTATGTTGTGTTTCTTGTCTCATGTAACGCACTCACACTTGGCTGATAGCTCATACATTTTCGTGATATCTACACTCAGTGAATAATACCGCCACACTCGCGCGAGTAGAGTGAAATATCAATGATATTTTAGCATAATTGAAAACCTTCTTTCAACTGTTTTCATGTGTTGTCACAATGTTTCCTGTATTAATTTGTGTACAAGCGGCGGCGGCGAAAACCATCTCGCATTGCACACACACATTATTGTATATATTTTAGTTTTGTTTGTGTGTAATAAGTCATCCTCATCACACAGATATGCATGCGCTCTCTCAAACACACACACACACACACACCTGGAAAGACCAGGTTAGTTGCAGCAGCGGCGGCCGGGTTTGAAACGTCGCTGAAATTAGCGCTGATAGATGGCAGCACTAGTTGTTGATGAGGCTGAATGAATGAGGCGGGCGCTTGTGCATGAGGAGGAGGTTGTGGATGAGGTGGCGGCACAGACAGGCCGGCAGTGCACGTGAATGGCTCACGCTGTCGAGCCTTGGCAATACCCACCAGCCTCGTGCCTGCTGTAACAGAGATGCCCGCCGTCACGACAATAACAACAAGCCAAAACATATAATAAACGGACGTTAAAAATTAAATTTGTATAGGGTAATTACTCATTTAGGATTTGTAGTTCTAACGTTCTAATTATTCTATCGTTCCCCGTAGTTCCGTTCAATTAGGAGTGCCGTTCTTTTGAAGGTTTTACGATATCTTCAATAATATATTATAAAAAGTATACAATATAAAAAATTACAGCAAACTTAGCCCCTGATTAAAAGAGGTCTAGATCCGCCACTGCTACATACACCGTGCCGAGGTCTAGACAAATATCCGATCCTCAAACTCTGTAACCCAACCCAACCTTACCTCACCAGGCAAGCCTAAATTGCCATAGGGACGTCACTAAACGTCACTCATGACGTCACTCATGACATCACTCATGTAAAGGGTATGGGATAAATTTAGACATTGTGTCTGAACCTCCAGCGAGCTCACCTGAAGCACCTCGTTGCAACGGCCTTGCTGACGCCGCCTCTGCGTCACCATTGGCCGCAGCAAAGTGCCAACTAGCGCCCTCTGGTGTGTTCATGACAAACTGACTCGCACGCTCATTGGTCGCTCGAGGATCGACAGAGGTCACGTGACCACTGCTATGTCTTCACATCGCATTCATACACACACACACATGTCATATATGCCCACACAAATACAATAATTGAACCTAAAACAAAATAAAACGAGCCAGATAACACTGAAACCACTTTATAATCATATATTTTTTCAGAAGGTATAGGAAGCAAAGAAAAAGCAAAAATTTATCATGATCAAAAGAAAAATAGTTTCAAGTGTTTAAGAGCGAAAAATTGTCACAAAAAAGATACCATGTGTAGCAATTCATTTAAATACATAGATATAACTGAAACAACTTTCATAAAAATTACAATGATCAATAACTACAATAGTTTTATAAAAATTATCAAAATAGGATTATTAACATAAATTTACCCCAAGAAATATATATATATATATACAGTGGAACCTCGACATACGAGCTGCTCTACTTACGAGAAACTCGAGATACGAGCGGTCTTTCGAGCAAAAATCGTGCTCTACATACGAGTGAAAATTCGAGTTACGAGCATTTCAGATGCTCCCGCTAGGTGGCCGAGCGATCGAGGCCACCTAGCGCCAGGACTGCCATGTTTGTTGTAAAAAAATTTTCAATGACAGTCTTTCCTGACTTGCAAAATATTGTTTGTCCTTTTTGTCTTTTCTTAGTTGCAAGTTTGTCATTTTTTTCGGTCGTGACACCTGGCAACCCTGCCCAGCGCTCGTCCCAGCAGTAAGCACGTGTGTTTCCCCGCCGTACAGGTCTGATCCCGCGCTCTTGTGTTGTGTTGGTTTTATCACATTTATCTCCTTTTTGTGGCTTTTTATGTGACATTAATCATGAGTTCTAGAGAAGGAGATGGAAAAGCGTCCTCTGAGAAGAAAAAGAGGATGATGTCAATCGAAATGAAGCAAGAGGTAATAGACAAACATGAGCGTGGTGTTCGTGTGAGTGATCTCGTAAAGCAGTACAATCGTTCATCATCCACGATCTGTACAATATTGAAACAGAAAGATGCCATAAAAGCTATGAAACCGAGCAAGGGAGTGACTATTCTTTCCAAAATGAGGACCGACATCCATGACGAGATGGAGAGACTTCTGTTGTTGTGGATACGTGACAAGGAGCTGGCAGGAGATACCGTCACGGAGAGCATCGTCTCCGAGAAAGCGCTGTCCATCTACAAGGACCTACAACGTGAGGCAGCGTCAACAGAGGGTGAGACATCGTCGGGTACACGTGGAGTGTATTTCAAGGCAAGCCATGGCTGGTTTGAGAAATTCAAGAAAAGGACAGGCATCCACTCTGTGGTACGGCATGGCGAAGCAGCGAGTGCAGATACCAAAGCCGCGGAGGAGTTTACACACCGCTTCGCTTTACTAATTTCGGAAGAAGGTTATATCCCGCAACAAGTGTTTAACTGCGACGAGACGGGCCTCTTTTGGAAGAAAATGCCACGCAGGACATTCATCACCGCTGAGGAGAAAAAACTGCCGGGCCACAAGCCAATGAAAGATCGTCTAACCTTAGCAGTGTGTGCTAATGCCAGCGGTGACTGCAAAGTAAAGCCACTGCTGGTGTACCATGCAGAGAACCCGCGCGCATTTAAGACTCATAAAGTCTTGAAAGAGAGGCTACAGGTGATGTGGAGGGCAAATGCAAAAGCGTGGGTGACCCGGCAGTTCTTCACTGAATGGGTAAATCTAGTCTTTGGCCCTTCAGTGAAGCAATATCTCCAGTAGAATGACCTTCCCTTGAAATGTTTGCTTGTTCCAGACAACGCTCCCGCACACCCCCATGGCCTGGAAGACGACATAATGGAAGATTTCAAATTCATTCGGGTGATATTCTTCCCCCCCCCCCCAACACCACTTCAATCCTCCAGCCCATGGATCAGCAGGTGATCTCAAACTTCAAAAAACTGTATACCAAACATTTGTTCCGACGATGCTTTGAAATCACGGACAATAGTCAGATGACCCTTCGTGAGTTTTGGAAGGAACATTTCAACATTGCCATAGCTCTGAAAATGATTGATGCTGCATGGCAGGGCATTACGACACGTACATTGAATTCTGCCTGGAAAAAATTGTGGCTCGATTGTATCCCTGAAAGCGACTTCGAAGGGCTTGACGTCGAACCTGGGCCCGAGGTGGTGCTGGACGAGATTGTTTCCCTCGGAAAATCCATGGGGCTGGAGGTAGATGAGGCGGATATCATCGAGCTTGTGCAGGAGCACGCTGAGGAGATGACAACAGAGGATTTGAAGGAAGTACAGGCAATGCAACAGACGGAGGTGTTGCAAGAGATCAGCAGCGAAGAGGAGGAGATGCTGGAGAAGGGGACGTCCACAAAGGAGATTAGAGAGGTATTGGCTAAATGGGAGGAAATTGCTGCTTTCGTTGAAAAGAAACACCCAGAAAAAGTGACTACTAGTCGTGCTGCAGCTCTCTTTAATGACACTTGTCTTACACATTTCCGTACCATTTTGAAAGGGAGGCAGAGACAAACCTCCTTGGATAAGTTTTTCTTCGAAATACCTATAGAAAGTGAGAGTGCTGCGAGTCCAGCTGAAAGGGCAAAAGAAAGTGAAAATAATTAAAAACGCATACACCTCCGTTCGTGCTGATAATTAACTCGCATTTTATTTCTTTAATATCATATTATCTAGCAATCAGTTGTGTTTGTGTTTTAGTAATAAATTTGTGTGTTTAGTGTTTGTGTTTGTAGTAATCAGGAAGATGTGTTCATAGTTATTTAGGGTTAACTTGAAAAATTTCGGGAGGCCAGGAACGGATTAATTGGTTTTCAGTTATTTCTTATGGGATAACTTCGCTCGAGATACGAGCAATTCGAGATACGAGCACGATCCGGGAACGAATTAATCTCGTATGTCGAGGTTCCACTGTATATATATATATATATATATAAATCCATTTTTGAGATATATTCAACTCCATATGTAATAATAGAATAACAATATTATTAATGGCAATATTGGAAGCATAGAAATGGACTCGTACCGAGAAATTGATCGTTTTCGCCATGTAGCATTTACTGGCGAGGTTCTACTGCAAATGTCTAGTTTCGGACTCGACCAACAGATGGCACCACTAGTCGTCCAAGTCGAATCTGCATAGCACAGCAAAATAGGTACCGCTCATATTGGCCGCACGAACAAATAAATTCAAATAACATCACACAATGTTAATATTCCAATGTTAAATAATAAAAACACCTGCAAAACAATTATAAAAAGCTGGTCACACATATATATTTGTGTTAGTCGAGAATAGTCACTTTTTAAACACAAACAAACAAATGAATCATTCCTGGCAACAACCCTCCAACACACACACACACACACACACACACACACACACACACACACACACACACACACACACACACACACATATATATACAAACAGACAGACATACACACTGAGTGTGTGCTGATAGATCCTGCAATAAGACACACAAACAAATAAACACTGACTGAACACTGAAAACTTTCAGCGAATCAGCAGGCCAGAACTGTAATGGCCAACATGCAGGCCCCAATAATCTATATTATTATTATTATTATTAATTACAGGCAAATCCAGTAGCATGTGGGATGAGAGCAGGCACTATTACCACCCTGCGGTGACCCCATGTGTACCAGAAGCGCCCAAAAAATATAGATACTTTGAGAAAATCGAGCTTAGGTAGGTAGCCCAAGCACAACCCAAGAAAAACCCCAAAACTAAACCAGAAAAAATATAGAAGGAAAACCACGCAATCACACACACACACACACACACACACACACACACACACACACACACACTACAAATACGCACACCCACACATACACACACCAACACGCTACATCAAATACACAAAACTTTACATAAAAACACACGCACTCTCCCGATCTTGCTAAATTTCTCACTGTTTATGCTGATTGCCTGTTAAACTGAATCATTTCCCGTAATATTTCTACTCTCTCAATACATCGTTTCTTCAGAGCGCCGACTATCATGTATATAATGCATTTATCGATCCACTTGTCACTGACGGGTCCAGAAGGGGGCTCAGGGGGATGAATCCCCCCAAAAAAAATCCATCAACTCCTCATAACCAAGAAGTTCAATAAAAGAGATAAGGAAAATATATTTCGGTAGAGTTTGTTGATATAAGCATTATCGCACAGAGGTTGCATAATGATGCATGTACATGACTGATTACTAGGGCTGTCAAAAAAGTAACCTAAAAATCAGAAAAAAGTAACTTTATTTTCGAGAAAAAGTAACATAAAAAAGTAACCTAAAAATAACCTGAGTTTTAATGTTATTATCACTTTTGTATCTCTTTATCACATGTTTATCACGCCTTTGCTGATTAATGCGATATATGAAATACACGGTTTGTTTGTTGTTTGTTTATGAACATAAAAACTAAACTAATAACCTATATAAAGTAACCTAAAAAATATCCTCATTCAAAAAAGGTAAATCTCTGTTTGCAGTTCTGAAGGAAGAAAATACACCAGTCCTTCATTTCTATCCTTTTTCCGAGTTGGTACTATTTTTCCATCCTCTCTCCGATCTGGTACCATTTTTACAACAAACCACCATAAGTGACTTAACATAATTTAGATAACATCGAACAAAGGAGCATAACGTCGTTGTTGTTGTTAAAAACCATAAAAAAATATAATTTAAAGTGGAAATCTAATACAAATGAGAAATACACTAATTGCAAATGTAAATATTTTAGTAATGGTCGCAATATTGTTTCAATGGAACTTTTTATCAAATAGCACGTACTACAGCTTGTATGTAGCTTGTATTTGTATGAGCGTAAACACTGCATGTGTGAATGCCCCCGTCCTCCCATATGTAGCACCCTGTGCTCACAGTCTTATAAATGTCAAATGTGGGAAAATGGCGCTATCTCACGCCCTGAAAATCACGTGCTAATTCCTGTTCAAGTAAATGCGTACTGTCAAGTACTACAGTGCAGTATCTGGTATAGAGAGCTCACACTTCGTACTATACCACGCTCCAAACATCTCACGACACACTTCGGTTAGTGGACATTTCCTAAAATGGAATTACACTATCCTGCGTACTCAAAAACGTATACATATCGAGTAGCACGGATATTAAGATGGATACCAATTGCTAAATCCTAACAGCAGAAATTTTGATATTTATTGATCTTCAGACCTAATATTCCATCTCTTTTCCTATTTTATCCTCATGTATACCGTTTTTGTGCCTCTTATCTGCAAAAAGTCACCAAACTTCGTGGTAAACTTACCTAATAACAAGAAAAATACCAAAAGGTAACCTGACAATAAAAAAGTAACCTTAAAAGCAAAAAAGTAACCTAACGATAAAAAAGTAACTTTTGGTAACCTAATAACTTTTTTAATAATTATCGTACACAAATTTTTCATGCAGTTTGAGGTAGCTTATGAAAAAGTGACTTTTAGGTGAAAAAGTAACTTTATTAACTTTTGACAGCCCTAATGATTACCTCAAGATTCAGCCCCCAAATTAATTCAGCCTCTCCCAAAATTGCACTCTCGATCCGCCACTGGTATTTGGCATGCCCACTTCAAATGTCAAGGTAGTTCAGTTAGTATGAACGACAACACTGGCCCATTGTACGAGAACACAAGTGGCAAGAAAACACGACCAAACTGAACTGAACAACAACATGGTGCCATGAAATATCCCCGCTGCGGCATCAAGGGATGTGTATCTAGATCAGTATTCCTCCACATTCTTCTTGTCATGGCATTCTTCAACAGAATGCGAGTCCCTGCGGTCCCCAGAAACTGTCCATGGTCAGTCTGTGTGTGGAAGTCCTGGTGGTCTCCAATACACACATGGACGATCACGACGAGAATTCTCCAAACTTCTCCGACAACTTGTTTCAACATGTATATATCATGGCTCGTGAGAAAATATGGGGGTCCTCCATTTTTTAATTTAGTCCAATGAGTCCTCAATAAAATAGCATGGCCCCCAAGGATGGCATATGGCCCACTTTGAGAAAAACATTGATCTAGATTTAGGGGTGTGATTTAGACCACACATTCTACATGTTTATACGAGATATATGTGATAGCATTGTTGACGACAAATTCGACGACGAGGTGGTGGTGAAATGCATGGGAAACAAGCAAAGGCGACTCCAGTACTTTACATCGGAGAGGGAAATGTTTATGGTCAGGATTGGGGGGGGGGTGTTTGGTATATTGGGGGGAGGGTGTTCAGCCTCCTCTTGGCGTCGCCACTGCATGGAAGCCAGGAACACGATCACGGACCATTACCATATCCATCGCTCCCACTCACTCACTCACTCACTCACACACAAAAACAAGCCCGCACCTAGTACACCATAGTTGTCGCAACCACCACCAGGGGGCAGCACATCAGTGAGGCTGATGTCCTTGTGTTAGTGTGTGTGTGTGTGTGTGTGTGTGTGTGTATGTGTGTGAGCACGCGACCACCTCACATCAAGAATGCCGTGTGTGTGTGAGTTGATATGGACTATTGGACGAGTGAGTGTGCAAGCTCACTTGATCACAAATTGCACACATACACACACACACACACAGGTTGACGCTGAATGTGTAAAGATTCAAGAACATTAGATTTTGAAAATTTGATTTAACGAATTTCTTCCAGTCCCTCGCCTCCCGCAAAGGCAGCACATTACATTAGAACGCTAAAACTAACCTAACCTAAAATCTATGAAAACTATAGAAAATGTTTTTTATAAATTAGCGTTTTTAATGTTCTCGAATAGCGTTTCAATGTTCACCTTTAGCCAAGACCACACACACACACGCAGGACAGCAAGGGTATTAGATATTGACAGGGATGTAGATTCGTGTCGAGGCTCGTAGGAATGCCATGCAAAGTTGACTCAGATGGCCAATTACATGAGACCCTCAACTATTTTCGGACTAGTCAATTATAACACAAATACCTCAATGAAAAGTATATTGTTTGAAGTATAACTTTTTACATATATATAATTTTGACATTTTTTCGTGTATTCTTATTTTTGCTATGCTGATTTCGATGACAATATACTGCCAATGAACTGAGCTCAGCAGAATTCTCGGGGTTATAATTGCATATTCATACCCAAGGCTATTTGTCGGGGGTATATATTACCCTCTTACCCCCAGTATCTACACCCATGCTCTCTTACTGGATATTCAACAGCGGACAAAATGCAGACGAACGAATGAAAACCGAAATAAAGATAAAAAACATCCTAGCCGTCCTGGCAACAGTTCACACAGAAACAGCATGTACCGATATAAACTGTCACTCATATATGCCTCGTAACAATGGAAATGAGAAGAGAAGAATGGAAGCAGGAGGAGAGAAGATGTGGAGGCACGGCAGCGTCAAGAAAACGTGCACACACACACACACACACGTACACACATACTTCACCTAGGGCAGGCGCGGCAGGGTCGATACCGTGAGCTGACGAGGGGAACTGTGAGAAGGGACGCAAACTCCTCCGATAGATGGCGCCAGGTGGTGGGCTAGCAAACCACACAATGTGCTAATCTCCCCCATTTCCTGGCCGATACCACGTGACAGCGGCTCGCATGCGTGAAGCCCACCAATACACCTCCAATGAGAAACGCACGATATTAACTTGCAATCAGACACAGGTAAGTTCAGTGCCGCTTCAGTCCCTACTAGCTTGCTATATGGCGTCAACACACATACTTCAGGACAATCTTAAAATAACAACAGAATACTCGTGACTAACCTACCTAACCCACCTCACTATTCATTAAATAATAATGAAATTGGAACAATGTTTACACGAATTTGGCCAACTTTACCTTATTCCTTCACATCTTTTCCTCATCTACCTCGCCTGATTGTATAAAACAGTGTTTCTCAACCTATTTCAGTGATAGCACCCTATTAAAATCAGCAGTCATTTAACATTGTACATTTAGGAAAACAGAATTAGGTATATAAGTTTGCGCACTGTTTAAGCAGGATTAAGCAGGAAACTTTCCACAGGGAAACAATATATGAGACATAAACATTTTTCGAATTTGTCACATAAATTGTCGCAGTACAGACACAACAGTATCATCAATGGTCACGCATGAACTCAAAAATGAAAGTTCACTACCACACATCTGACATCACTAGCTTACAGCAGGAACAGCGCGGCACAAACTTGCCAATCTAGTCTAATTAAAGTGCCATCAACAACGCAGGTGCGTGCACGCGCACACACACACACACAAACAGCAACGGTGGAGCGGTAGAAAGAGGGACATTGTGAGTAGCGCGTGCGGGAGGCGTGTGTTCCCACGCTCTGTCGCAGCAGTAGGGGAAGCCGGCACACACACACACACACAAGCCACTCGCACACACATACACACACACCAATTGTTGAATGAAGCTCCACACAGTCAGCGCGTGCATTAGAGGCACGTACATGTCTGTACATGTGTGTGTGTGTGTGTGTGTGTGTATGTGAGCTCCCACGAGCACACACACACACATACCCGACCCAGCAAGAAAACAGTATAATAGTGGAAAAATCGGGGTGATATTTCCCAGTCTCTCATTTGCCAGCGTATATGATACACACACACAATGTTTTTGCAATTACTCAATCTCTAATTCAGTGTTTCTCGACATTTTTCTCGTCATGGCTCCCTTCAACACAATGTGAGTCCTTGTGACCCCCCAGAAACAGTCCTTGGCCGTCCTAGAAGTCCTTGTGGCCCCATATACACATATGGAATGTCGCACAGCGAATTCTCCAGAGCCCACGTAGGCGGGTGACCATTTCCAAACAAAGAAACAGAAATAAACTGCTTCAACATGTTTTGTTATGGTCCCTGATAAAATACGATGGTCCTACATTTTTTTAAGTCGGTCCTACGGTCCCCAAAAGAAGTTCATGTTCTCTAATTTATAACCACAGAATATCACTATATCTGCATTATAACTTGAAAATCGCAAATTCACGTGACAACTCGGTGAGAGAACTTACACTCGGAACAAAATACCTGCTGACAACAAAGAACATTTTATACTTCCCTAGGAAAAATCTATGAAAACTATGAACAAAAAACAACAAATAAATACAACTCGTGCTGAGTTGACAAATACACCTTCACTTTCACCAGGACCAGGCGTGCAGGAATAAACAATTATACAAATGATATCAAGTTAACATAAGTATCAACAACGAAAATCACCAGACACGTGATTTCCATCAAACACACACACACACACACACACATACGTATTGCATTCCATTGACAATGCTATTTCACTATTCATGCATCGGCTGCGGTTTGCACAGAATTTGCTCACAAATTATCTGCTGTGTGCATATTGCGCACGCTGTTGCGATAGCAAGGAAAGAAAGAGGACGGCACAAAAAAGGTAGAGGAGAAAGCGTGAGAAAGACGGCGACTCTGTCAACAAGTGTGTACACCTACGCGCGTGCAGGGGCGGTGCCGAGGTGGGGCTGGAGCACCCCAAAAATATGCCAAGCCCCCCAAAAATCGTAATCATGGACATTACAATTTCTTACCACTGTAAATGAAATTCTGTAATTTTGGTTTAATTTGGAGGACTGAATCAGTGTGCCCCAGTCTCATATTATAATATCATGTAGTCAGCGTTCGAGTGTAGCTCTTCATGTTTCACCAAGCCCCCTCAACTTTTTCCTTAGCCCCCCATAGGAAAAATCCTGGCGCCGCCACTGTGTAGGGGAGATAGAACGTACACAGTGCCATAAACACACGAGCTAGAGGTAATAAAGCACCAGGTCGTCTTGTGTGTGTGTGTGTGTGTGTGTCAGTGTAGGTGAGGCACAGATCACAGGCTGAATACGAAATCCACAAACAACTTATCTATCTATTTATTTGCCTATCCAACTATATATCTAAATATATTTCTATATATCTAAATACAAAATCCACAACCAACTCATCTATTTACCTGCCTGTCTATATATATATATATATATATATATGTCTATTTATCTATCTTTCTGTCTATCATATCCAATATATCTATTTATCTATTTATCTATCTGTATATCTGTATATTTATCTATCTATCTATCTATCTGTCTATTTATCTATCTATCTATCTATCTGCCTAGATGTATCTATCTATTTGTCTATCATATCAAATATATATGTCTATATATTTATCTATCGGTATATCTATCCATCAAAGCATTTTTACACACTTAATAACACTTGATGCATATAAGCCACTGTTGAACGTTTTTGGAGAGGTGTTTGTGAGATCAGTTTCATTCCATTTCAACATAGTGTGTGCATTTATATTTTTGTTACTGTGAAACTAAACCCACCTATGTGTGTGCAATAGTGCACTTGCACTCTTCCCACGTCACTGGATTTGCCTGTAATTAATGATAATAATATCAACTAACCAACATAGAAGAATATTCAGCTAGAAGGGTCGATAATCAATGTGAGAACACGCCAGTATAGCTCAATTTATCACTGCTGAAAACTCGTGCGTTTTGATACGACCTCCCTCATAAACCCGTCTCACAAGAGCGCTAGCAATGCCTCGACAGGCGATAATGTTCATAAACAAACAAGATTTCACTAACAAAACAAGATTTCAAAGCTTGGCATAATGCACACTGCAACGACACAAACCCACAACGAAGAGATATTTCTCGTCTCAAATCATTGTTGACACAAAGATCATAGCCGCATCAAATAGATGTATCACTCGAGAAAATGTGTCTTTTTCATACAGCACCGCCAAATTCGTCACAAAAATATGCTCTCTCTCTCGGGGTTGATTCACATTGAAAATTGTGCAAACACACAACACAATTGGAACAATAACAATGTGTGCTTCCAAATTCCCTGTGCAGAATTTATCTACCTTATTCCGTTTTTTTACAATTTATCATGAAGATATAAACACAAAAAACTTTGGCCCATCAAAACCTCACAATGCATCATTGAAATATATGTTGTGTGATAGTGCATGTCACGTTAATAAACAATTATATTTCCATAATCACGTGATCTGAAGCATCAAGCACTTGCGATCTGCAATAAAACAATGTCAATTATGGAATAAAAAGTCGCGGTGTATTTTGCAAGAAAAATATACATTAGAAGACATATTCCCCCCGATCATGAAGACATGCACACACACACACACGCGCATACAAACATGAAACGCAACATTCCTACAACAACAACAGCAGCAGCAGCAGGAGAAGCGGACAGGAAAGACACAGCAATTGGCGTCGCATACATCAACGTGCCTCGTTTCGCATACACGAGCACCAACACACACACACAGACAGACAGACACACAGACACACAGACAGACACACAGACAGACAGGCTGGTAGAAGTGCCATATCAGCAGTCAAAGATTCAGGGAGAGAGAGAGAGAGAGAGAGCGTGGGAGAAGGGCGGCTAACGAGTTAGGAAGAGAGAGTACAAGGAGAATAAATATAAAAATTCCGTCAGAAAACAAATGCATCCATGATTTCCACGTGAATGAAACATGGGTTCAGATCTTTGGGGTAATATATACCCCGCGACAAATAGGCTGGGGCGATGAAAATGCAATTATAACCCCGATAATTCAGTTCAGTTCATTGACAGTATATTGTCACCAAAATCAACATAGCAAAAAAGCAACAATACACAAGTACGTATGTTGCAATATGTTTTTCATTGAGGCAGCTGTGTTGTAATTGAATGGGCCCAAGTAATGGATGAGGGTGTGTGAAATTTGAAATGTTAGCACAGGGAAAACCTTACACGATCATGATTATGGAAAATTTACCGTCCATATTTCCAATTAAACACGTTTCATTATAATAACAGAGCTAACATACACACACACACACACACACACACAAATCGACACAACCGAAAAATACCCCAATATAACCTGGTAGAATAACCGAAATCGTGAAATTGTGGATTTGTTAGTTAGTCGCCAAATATTTGGCGCTCATGCGACGCTAAAATAAGAGGCTACCAAATGTTGGTGGCGCCAAACAACATCAGCACTTCCTCTCACACACACACACACACACACACACACACACACACATGTTGAGGCGGCACATACCATGTCACGTGCGGCAGCAAGGTCGAGGAACTTTCCAACAAGCGCCGATATCAGTGAATTTAGCATTCGATATGATTAAGCTAGCTAGTGTAAACCACGCGTCATAAATATATCACACAAGCAAATAAACAAGCATTAGGTGAAAGAAATAAAACACTGAAAAATACCACAAATTTGTTATGTTCCATTCATTTTCTCTTAGCCATATGTGAATACATCGTGTACGAAAAAAATTAACAAAAATGTGTCACTCGATTAAACAGGACAAGAGAAAAGAAAAGGAGAGGTTAATTAATAAAACAGAAAAATGCCTAAAAACCTGGAAAAATTTACATGTCCGGTGGTCCATAATTTGATGAGGAATGGAAGAGTTGCCAAGTGGGAAGCTAAAGGTCGGACAGAACAGGAAAACTATGTGTGTTTTTATCAATTCAAATTCGTTTATATTTGTTTCTAATGCCCTCTTGACACATTTACTTTGATGTAACAACTGAATTTATTGAATTTATCAGCGCTGTTGTGTGGAAAATGAAGAAGAGATGGCTCATTAAGAAGTGGGAAATTAGTGAGAAAAAAGGTTGAGAACCTGTTCTTTAACCAATTTTCTCACGTATCATAATTTGTCTCCATGGAAACTACCGTAAGCAAGACAAAAAGCGAAAAAAATGCAAAAACGGAAAAACGTAGAAATTAATTCTACTTAGAGATTATGTTTTGATTATGTCTGTTTGTTGATGATCAAGATGCATGGAGATTGCAGTTGCATGAAATATGAAACATTCACGCCTTTTCCATTTCAAATTGTTCATTAATTTTAATCACAGGAATAAAAATAACAATAATATTAACATGACAGCCAGCAACGCACTCACCTAACACTCAACTAACACTCAACTAACACTCAACTAACACTCAACTAACACTCAACTAACACTCAACTAACACTCAACTAACACTCAACTATCACTCAACTAACACTCAACTAACACTCAACTAACACTCAACTAACACTCAACTAACACTCAACTAACACTCAACTAACACTCAACTAACACTCAACTAACACTCAACTAACACTCAACTAACACTCAACTAACACTCAACTAACACTCAACTAACACTCAACTAACACTCAACTAACACTCAACTAGCACTCAACTAACACTCAACTAACACTCAACTAACACTCAACTAACACTCAACTAACACTCAACTAACACTCAACTAACACTCAACTAACACTCAACTAACACTCAACTAACACTCAACTAACACTCAACTAACACTCAACTAACACTCAACTAACACTCAACTAACACTCAACTAACACTCAACTAACACTCAATTGACTCAACAAAAAATTGTTTTAGTTCGGCGTAGAGGGATAGGACAGGAGACAGCTGCATTAATCCAGGGGGGTGACAACCCTGTTGGATTATCGCTCCCCCCTTGGTGTGGCAGTACAGGGACGGAAGAAGCAGAGGGTCCGCTTTTAATCACCTCTTACACGACACGCAGCAGGTACTGCGGCAGTATTCTTATCTCCAAAACAATAACATCTATCATATTATGTAGCTAGTGACACAAACTGAAAATGAGCTAATCTCGTGACATTGCACCAACACATCCTCAGTTGCAAATAAACCAAACAGAACTATTTGACACAACACTTATCTCTATGCTTCCTCAATATGTCAGTGGTTTCCAACTCCACCACACACGACCAACTAGCGTGAGGAAGAAAACACACACTTGCATTGACCGTTGAATTCAGGGAAAATGTTGCAACACATAGAGTTTGGAATGCGATGCAATCAAGTGTGTGGTTGTCCATATTTGTTCATCCTTTTTCCTCCTATCATGAGATTATGCAGCTGTATGCTTATTGAGCAGAAAATTACCACACAGTTGAGTACATAGCTGCGGTTTTATTATTACTTCTGTGCTCCAACCAGTACGGAGAATATAAGGAAAAATACACACACACATTGAACCACGAACATTCTCCCAGAAATACGGCGACAACACATAACACTTGTATTAGAAATGTCTTATGTATTGAGAATATATAAGACCAATATAGCAGCGATCTCCTACATCAGTGGTTCTCAACCTTGTTCCTCACTGATTCCCCACTTCTTCTTATTGAACTATCAGTCTTCATTTTCCACACAACACAGCGCTGATAAATTCAATAAAATCAGTTGTTACATCAAAGTAAATGTCATTAGAGGTCATTAGAAACAAAAATAAACTAATTTGAATTGATAAAAACACGCATAGTTGTCCTGTTCTGTCCGACCTTTAGCTTCCCACTTGACAAATCTTCCATTCCCCACCAGTGGGGAATTCCCCACACACATGTTAAAACCACTGGTATATAATATATTCAAGACTGAATAAGGCTGAATTAGCACAACAGAGAAGAAATTACAGCAAAAACCACTTTGATTTAATTATTTAGTTTCATTTAAATATTTCGACAGAGGATGTTATGACTCACACCTCACGTGCGACGCAACACGTGACATTGCTGGTATTATACAAGCACACACATCTATTTTCACATAGACACACTATAAACACTAGCCATACGCAAAAAGCGTCTGAAATCTACTCCAGAAATACTCAAACAAACCGGCATTTATTGTAAGCGCGAACAAAACACAGAGAGAATGAGGAATTAGACAGAAGAGCCGCTACCTGGAGATGGCTCAATGGAGCAAGAAGAGGGTGACGGTGGTTGCGGAGACAGGGCCACCTCAAATGGACGAAATAATCCAGTAGTATGCACGGGCGACGGTTTCACGAGCGTCTCGAAGACGGCAGGTTTCACATACGCACTGTCTACGTCACCTCTTTGTTCCGGCGGAGCTACCGACAAAAGATACACAGACACACACACACACAACGACGCTCAAATACCAACTGACTCAGTTTTCGAATGCATCAGCGTGTGGCCAACATGCGAGATTAGCTCCGCCCATTTCATGACGTAAGAGACGCCGATTGGTCTAAAAGAGTAGAATGTGAGGTAGTAGGCGTGGCTAAGCCCAATCCGAGCTGAGACACGCAAAGACACACACACACACACACAGACACACACACACACTAGTGAAACCACACACTAAACAGCATACACCTATACACACACACACACACACACACACACACACACACACACACACACACACACACAGAGACTTATTGTGGAAGATTGGAACGCGAAAATACAAATCAAAAGTGATAGCTTGCTTTGAGAGAATTTTCCAGAAAGCTATGACAATGAGCAATGTATATTTATATATACTTTACATATACATTTCATATACATATTAATACCAGAAATTTGTTTGCAAATCAATGCATTTCATAACCAAATCACAAGCTGAAAATCCCCAATTTATTGAAGAAAATGTGTTGCATAATGTCATGTTTGTGAGAGTTCAAAGCATGCAGGATGCACGAAAGACATTACGTCAATGGAAAATACACGTACGTTTATGCTTATGTAGAATTAGAAATATACTCAGGCAGGAGCAGTACAAAATCTGGCCCAATATTACACAATATTACACAACATTACACAGTATTGCACAATATTACACAATATTACACAATATTACACAATATTACACAATATTACACAATATTACACAACATTGCACAATATTACACAATATTACACAATATTACACAATATTACACAATATTACACAATATTACACAATATTGCACAATAGTACACAATAGTACACAATATTACACAATATTACACAATATTACACAATATTACACAATATTACACAATATTACACAATATTACACAATATTACACAATATTACACAATATTACACAATATTACACCCCAGACAGACAGTTCAAGTGTCACACACACATCACTGCATAATCACCGAGCCACCCCGTCATATAGACGTCACAAAACCGCAGCAGACCAAGCCTGTACCGCTGCATGTAATCAGGAATTAACATGTCCATATGTGGATATAGCTGAAAAACGGAGCTCTTATAATACATGCACAGTCATTCGGGGCAAATGAAGATCGTTTTCGTTAACATCTACCAGCGCGTATACTAATGACGATAGAAAAACATACTAAGCACCACAAAGTGTACATTGTGTAAAGTGTACAGTGGTACATTGTGCTTCTATTGAAAGCTTTTGGGAGAAATTGTAACACACATTCATTTTTTAACGTAGAAATAGGATTCATACTCTGAAATGAGCGCAAACGAATGTTCCAATAGTTAATCCACTAATTTCTTGTCCATAGCGATTTCAACTCTCCTAAGACGAAAATCATTTTTACCCCCAAAATGACCCAATCGCCATTTGCCCCAAATGACTATAAATGATTCCAGTCCAGTGGTTTCAACCTTTTTATTCTCACTGATTCCCCGCACTTCTTAATGAACCATCTCTTCTTCATTTTCCACGCAACAGCGCTGATAAATTCAATAAATTCAGTTGTTAAATCAAAGTAAATGTCAAGAGGTGATTAAAAAGAAAAATGAACGAATTTGAATTGATAAAAACACACACATAGTTGTCCTGTTCTGTCCGACCTTTAGCTTCCCACTTGACAACTCTTCCATTCCCCACCAGACAGGGGAATTTCCCATACAGATCAAGAGCCACTGGTATAGTTACTTAATAGGTTAAGGATTCTTGAAGGGCATACAAAAATATAAAAATATAAACAACGTAATAACAAAACTTTTATATTTAATACTAATTCATACAACTTCTTTAAGAGGATTAAGCAAAACTACGTTTTTCAGGAAAAATATAATATATATGTTAAACACATATTTCCTTTAAATAAAATTCACAGGAACCAGTCTATCGCCTCCTAGGAACCAGACTATCACCTCCTAGAAACCAGACTATCACCTCCTAGGAACCAGACTATCACCCCCTAGGAACCTGGTTCTCACCTCCTAGGAACCAGACTCTCATCCCCGATTAAGAACACCTGTCCTAGTAAGTGTATGAGTGTGTGTCTGTTAGACTGGACAAATAACAGTGAGCTGTTCCAATTGCATGACAAACTCATAATTGATAAATTATTTATGATTGAGCGCCGACTAGCTGACCATCATGCACGTGAATTGCTTATTGTTGCTGCAGTTTTCGACAAAAGTTGACAAGATAAGGCGTGTGTGTTTGTGTGTGTTTGTGAGTGTTTGTGTCTACATGTTAATGTATGTATGTTTCACACACATCAACCTATATATATACCAGTGGTTCTTAATCTATGTGGGGAATTCCCCACTGGTTATGGGAATGGAAGAGTTGTCAAGTGGGAAGTCAAAGGTCGGACAGAACAGGACAACTATGTGTGTGTTTTTATCAATTCACATTAGTTGATTTTTGTTTCTAATGACCTCTAATGACATTTACTTTGATTTAACAACTGAATTTATTGAATTTATCAGCGCTGTTGTGTGAAAAATGAAGAAGAGATGGCTCATTAAGAAGTGGGAAATCAGTGAGAAAAAGGTTAAGAACCACTGATATGAACAATATACAGGCAAACAATACCACACACAGACACACAGACATACAGAGCATGTAGAGCAGTTAGTGAGCACCTGAATCGTGGGGCCAATCAGCACAGCAGCACGTGAGCACCGGTCGTGCAGTGCATGATGTACGAGCACAGGTGCTACTCTTGTTGTTGTTGTTGTTGTTGTTGTCGTACTGTTTGAACGACCAAATTGAGCTGATATCGACTGAAAACAACACAGATAATAAAGAAATTATATTAAATATAAAATATCAATTATAAACAAACTTCACTAACCAATAACATTCACACAGACACACACACACACACACACACACACACACATGATTCAGCACAATAAGTAAACAAAACATCAGATTAAAGTATAACAATTGCATATACGATGAGTCATACATGCATACAAAATACACACATATATGCATATATATATATACGTCAACGTCAATACGAGGTATATATGGCATACCAATAGATATTTTCACCAGTATAAAAATCGGACGATTTGAATAGATCGTGCAGCAATAAAGATAATATGTATTTACTAACATAAATATCTAATAAACAACACTAAGAGAAACTCCGCCGTAACAAAGCGCCATCTAACGGCAATAAGTGGCATTACACTAGAAAACAAGTACATATATTTTATTAACATGACATAAAGGAATGTTTACAAAATAATTGACATTGGGAAGAATAGATAAGTGAGGAAATCTATTAATAATGATAAGAATAGCTGGGAAATGTTGAAAAGCATGAGATAAACACAAAATAACCACTAATGATTCAACTGATTAGCTTGTATATATACTTTATTTGAAGATGTTAAAGTGTGGTCCGATGCAGCCTCTACGTAAGCTAAAGGCGAACCGAGGAAACTCACATTAAACAAAAAACAACTCACATTACCCAGAACACAATTGGGGGCTGCGACTTTGACCACTTTTTCTTACTTCTTCTTCGCTCGTATCATTCATACATTACGTGTTATCTCGAACTTTTTGTTAATCTGTTAACCTTCGGTTTATTTCCCAAACTCTGTGAGAAATAATCATAAAAACATGGAAAAAATACCCTTAATAAACGTCTATTTGTATATGCGATATATGATTTAATAATTGAACAGTGTTTTTTTAATCCATATTTTATTTTATAGCTCTTTTAATCCGCTGCGTTTTTGTTTAAATTTTCAACTGTCACCGTATAGTCAGCTACGTGTATGTATGTCTGTATGTGTGATCAGTGTGAATGTGTGTCAAGTTACCAATGTTGTATAACAAAAACAACAACAACAACATGTATTTGCTATATTGCATATATAACACATGCGCGACAAAACGGTTTAAAACCACGAAAGACAGAAGTGAACACCGATGACAAAGCAATTCAAACACAAGCAGAACAAAACGCATAACAAACGCAACATGAACTAATAAACAGTAGCAATTAACCAGTAGCAATTAAACAGTAGCAATTAAACAGTAGCAATTAAACAGTAGCAAAGAGGATATGACAACGAGTGACAGGCTCCAAGGACAAATAAAAAAGTAACTGTAAGATAAACCAAAAATCTAAGGTATATTCAGACAGGCGCGCGTGGGCATCACTGCCCAACGCGCGCCTACAAGACATTCACACCACAATCGCACTTCGAACGCGACTCCCAGCTCACACCGTGACACACGGGAGCACACACACACACACACACACACTTGCACACATAGACCTGACGCGCACCACCACAACCAATCAGCGGCGAGCCGGTCACTCGCTCGCCGCCACGGGGCATCCACACTTGACAAACACACACACACACAGCGACACAGCTATACACACTCTCGCACGCAATACGCAAATCTACTGTACACGATCACACATAGACACACTAACACGTTCACGCACACACAATCTCAGTCAACGTAGACACAATCTCTCACACACTCTCTCACTGCACACGATCACACTACAGTAACCGAAAAGATAAACTTGAAAAAAGAATAAGAATATAAGTATATAATAGAAAATGTATAATAAGTATGAAGAAATGAACAGGCGAAGAAAGAGAACGACTTGGTTGGCCATGAAAACATGCATATGCAGAATAGCAGAATAGCAGCCCCTATAAATGCTCCAATGTTATATGAATCGTGTCAATTTTTGGGAAATTGTACCATCGTTTTCCACAGTTCTGGAAAAGGATGGAATTTTTCTTGTATGATATAACACTGCAGCTAATGAAACATTATCACACCATATGTAGATGTTCAAATGTATAGACTTCTAGGTGTATAGATGTACAGATATGTATAGATGTAGTAATGTAATGTATAGATATAGTAAAATAGACATAGTATATAGTGTATAGTAATGTATAGATGTCCAGGAAACGTATACGCAATGCCAAATCACCCTTGCAAACGTAAAACAATTGCGCCACCTGGTGACCAGATGTGGAACTACACATAATATAAGTTGCTGTTTAGTATCAATAAAAAGCGTTTAACTGGAAATAAAAAATAGATTTAAGATTGGGAAGTGAGTACGAATGAGTAAAAATATGAATACTAACAATAAACACAATGATAATGGTGGAGACGTCAAAGAAACACAAAACTACCGCTGAGCTAAATCAGATGATAGTTGTGTCTATTCTACATTTGTTCAGCCTCATTCGTGGTCCGATGCGGTCTGTACATAAGCTTATCGTGAAGTCACATATGACAAAACAAAGCGAAGTGTGAGTTTACTCATTACTAGGGCTGTCAAAAAAGTAACCTAAAAATCAGAAAAAAGTAACTTTATTTTCGAGAAAAAGTAACCTAAAAAAGTAACCTAAAAATAACCTGAGTTTTTATGTTATTATCACTTTTGTATCGCTTTATCACATGTTTATCACGCCTTTGCTGATTAGTGCGCTATATGAAATACACGGTTTGTTTGTTGTTTGTTTGTGAACATATAAAGTAACCTAATAACCAATAAAAAGGTAACCTAAAAATAACCTCCTCCAAAAAAAGTCAATTTCTGTTTGCAGTTCTGAAGGAAGAGAATACACCAGTCCTTCTATCATCTTTCCGAGTTGGTACTATTTTTCCATCCTCTCTCCGATCTGGCACCATTTTACATCAAACCACCATAAGTGACTTACCATAATTTCGCTAACTTCGAAAAAAGGAGTATAACCATCCAAATATAATTCCATGTGGAAGGCTAATACAAATGCGAAATACACTAATTGCAAATGTAAATATTTGTAATAATGGTCGCAATAATGTTCCAATGGAACTTTTCATCAAATAGCACGTACTACAGCTTGTATATTAGTGTGAGTGTAAACACTGCATGTGTGAATGCCCTCGTCCTCCCATATATAGCACCCTGTGCTCACAGTCTTATAAATGTCAAATGTGGGAAAATGGCGCTCTCTCACGCCCTGAAAATCACGTGCTAATTTCTGTTCAATTAAATACGTACTGTCAAGTGCTACAGTGCATTATCTGGTATAGAGAGCTCACACATCGTACTATACCACGCTTCAAACATCTCACGACACCCTCCAGTTCGTGGACATTTTCTAAAATGGAATTACACTATCCTGCGTACCCGAAAACGTATAAATATCGAGTAGCACAGATATTAAGATGAATACCAATTGCTAAATCCTAACAGCAGAAACTTTGACATTTCTTGATCTTCAGACCTAATATTCCATCTCTTTTCCTATTTTATCCTCATATATACCGTTTTGTGCCTCATATCTGCAAAAAGTCACCAAACTTCGTGGTTAACTTACCTAATAACAAGAAAAATACCAAAAGCTAGCCTGACGATAAATAAGTAACCTTAAAAGCAAAAAAGTAACCTAACGATGAAAAAGTAACTTTTGGTAACCTAATAACTTTTTCAATAATTATCGTACACAACTTTTATATGCAGTTTTAGGTAGCTTATGAAAAAGTGACCTTTAGGTGAAAAAGTAACTTTATTAACTTTTGACAGCCCTACTCATTACGTACTTGACTAGCCTGAGGCAACTCAGCAATCCAATTCTGTGCACTGCATACAACAAAGTTGAAACTAGCAGTCCGCGACTTTGACCACACTTTTGCCCCCGTTTTTACTATGTTTCGTAAAATCTCTCTTAACCTGCCGTGATGTACACCAAAATTCAAAATTATGTTAATCTTAAAATGTCGGTTTTGTGTTTGTCATTTTTGACACATGCATGCATCTGTTATATTCCTATTATATATAATTAAAAATAATGATAATAATTAAGTAGACGTGCAGTTTTGTCTGGCCACAAACCAAATCCAAAGCTGCATACCGCCAATTCGGCCTTGATATCCTAAACCAACTACACATAGTGGACAGATTACATCCGCGGGATGAGGCCGAATCCGCGGGATGAGGACGGCGGGGGGAGATGACTGCCTCTTTATAATTTCTTTTGGTTCTACCTTCTTCGAAGATTTCTTTTGAAGATTGTTGTGAATGCGAGATGCGAGCTGCCGCCGACAAAACAAAAATCGACGGCGGCAGCGTTTGGCGGAAAACGGGAACGACGAAAAATCCATCGACAAACAAACAAAAAAAGTCCTCGAACAGACACAGATGACCTCAATGACCTTGAAAATGACCTCGGATGTCAACAAAACCTAGCCTATGACCTTCTTGCATCCATTTTACCCCTAATAGGATAGGATAATAGGATAATATTAATGTTTTGGCATGCGAGACGTCCAGAAAATTGAAGAAATACTAGTGGTTCAGCAATACAACCGTGTTCGGACGTGTTCGCTGTGCGGTGTGGTCTTGTATGCGCCTGTCTTTAAAAAATATCTTGTTTCAGTTTTGTTTTGTCAAATTACTAGCTATTTCGGCCTATTTAGTTTCTATTGCTGGAGGAGTTAGTGTGGTGAACGTTGTTGACCCGGCTTCGACATAGTGGTGACGACGCCTTCAGCATCAGCGGCGGAGACGTATGGAGCGGGGTCATGGTTCAGCGACATGACAGGAGAGTGCTGCAGGGGGCGACTGTGGAGCAAGGTGCCGGCTGAAGACAGTGGGGGAAGCTGTGGCCGAGGGTGCTTGTCGGCCCGCCTGCTCTGGACACATCGCTGACCTGTCGGAGGAGGCTGCTGGTGCTGGAGTGCTGGTTTAGTGAAGGCTGCCGAAGCCGGAGGATCTGGATGGAAGACAAGACGGCGCGGCCTGTGTGGACGGTGGATCACGGCCGGCTGCGACAGGGTGCTGAAGAGTACTGGTGACGGTGGGAGCACGGAGGATGCTGGGGCCGTAGAGTGTTGTACCCTGTCGCGGCGACCGGTGATGGAGAAGACGGCAGGCTGCGGCGGAGCACTGAAGAGCATGGGCGAGGCGGGAGCGTGGTGGACGCTGGGGTCTGACATGTTGTGCTTCGCCGCAGCCAAGGTGTGCGCCTGATGGAGGTCGTCGAGTGTCACTTGTTTGTTGGCGTTGTTTTTACCAGCTGTATTGCCTGATTAGTTAGTCAGTCAGTTAGATGCGCGATGATTTATACATGGATGTGTGTGGCATTGCTAGTCGATAGAGTGCGTGTTTGCTTTCATTTCTTTGTATTCTTGAGAAACAGGGGGAGGTGTAGTAAGACGTTTTTATTGCACGTGTGTGTTATGATTGTGTGTGTATGTGCACGATGGACAGTGTTAGAATAGTTGAGTGTTATAACAGTGTGGTTCTTAGAATAGTTGCTCGTTGTTGATTGGTTGCGGTATGTTGCAATGTGTGCACGTTGCCGGGGATGATATCGCGTGAGAGAGTCGTGTTCGGACATATTGGCTGTGCGGTGTGGTGTTATGTGGTGTTATGTGCCACACGCGCCTGTCTATTAATATATCTTGTGTGTATGTGTGTGTTATCTTATATTATGTGTTTATGTTCACTTATACATATTGGGTAAAAATTTAGCAGATTATAATTAGGTAAGTATTTAAGAATGTAAACTTATAAATATAAATAAATACGGTTGTTTCTTGGGACGCGACGTCCCCAGAAACAGCCGTATTCATGTCCTAGCGCCATCTAGTGACAAAAAATGACACTACATAAACAAGAAAACTTAATCCTAATACGTTATAGCGAAATAAAAGTTTAACAATTGACATTGGAAAGTGCGTAAAAATGAGAAAAAACATAAATACTGCCAATAAATACAATAATAATGTTGAAACACGTCAAAGAAACACAAAATTAGCACTAAATAAATTCCACTGAAAGTTGTGTCTATTCCATGTTCATTGGCGATTGTTCGTGGTCCGATGCGGCCTGCACATAAGCTAACAGTGAAGTCAAACATGACAGAACCAAGCGAAATGTGTGGGGCAACTCACCAAGAATACAGAGTCTGGGGCAACTCAGCAGAGAAACAATGAAACAAGGAAACTTGAAGTTGAACAGAAACCTGGGGAAACTCAGCGTGAAAATGCAGGCTGCGACTTTGACCACACTTTTGATCTTTGAATTGGTGAATATTTTGCCCTTCCACTTTAGATTTTGCACAAACTTGCACAGATGCAAGAGTGAAAATGCCAGACACATGAAACCAACATCGTAAGATTGAGGTAATTTTGAATTTCGGTGTACATTACGAACTTGAGGATAAGAGAGATTTTACGACACGAATTTGTGACGTCACAGCGTTCGGCCAACGTCGGTGCAGTGTTAGTTGATATTATGCGTACGCCGGTGCATTATTTTCACAAATACTCCAAGTTTTAGATGAAACCTTGCATTCAGAAGCTGTATAATGCCTAACAATTCTTCCTACGACCTAATACAAACAAACAAATACAAACAAAACTTAGGAGGTTTACGATCATGTATTGTACCAAGCGTGAGAATTAACAACAAGAAAACGATCAAATATAGAAGCCAATATGACATGTTTCATTAATTACTTGCCACAGTGAATTCAGACACGGGTACGCTATTTAATTCATCATTCACAACATGCTGCAGCCCATCAACATGTCGACAAAAACGTGTTTACACACTTCACGAATACAACATTGCCGAATACAAAGCCAATAACTGAGCACAAATTCAAGCATTGACAAACGCACAACAATAAATGTGATGGTTAATGATGCTCAAATGTCATATAGAACAGCGGTCCGAAACATGCGCTAATTATCCGCTGATAGATATTGTAAGTGTGTTTGTAAGTGTTGATTTGTCAATTGTACGTGTTGCTAAGTGGGGAACTAAAGGTTAAAGGTTAAATGCCTAAGTGGCAGCTGCTACACGTGAAGAAGCCGAAGCTTATAAACACACAGGTGTGCCCCGTGCAGCTCGCTGCCACCGCAGAACCGACCCTCTCCACGCTATGGCGCCACAAGGACGTAAGACGTATTAGAGAGGGCCACCTCCCCAGAATGCATGACACAACTCATGACTGATATCTGGTACCATCATTTTCTGCTGGGTGGACAGGGGCTGTGGGATTGTAGAATTCGCCCAATGAAATTCTCCTTCACCGGGTAAGGTCGGATAGAAGGACAAATGCGTGTTTTTATCAATCCGAACTCTTTCATTTTCGCTTATATCGACTTCCTGACATTAAATTTGTTCGAACCACTGGATTCATAAGATTTCTCAGCGGTGCCAAGAAATCAATGAACAAACACGCTTTCACATGGGAATATTGAATAATCGATCTTAAAGCAAATCCATGAGCAATATTCATCCTATTTCAACGATAATGACACGCGCACATACCATACCACACCATATCACACATTAACACCATATCACACATTACCACCATATCACACATTAACACCATATCAAACATTAACACCATATCACACATTAATACCATATCACACATTCACACCATATCACACATTACCACCATATCACACATTGACACCATATCACACATTAACACCATATCACACATTAACACCATATCACACATTAACACCATATCACACATTAACACCATATCACACATTAACACCATATCACACATTACCACCATATCACACATTAACACCATATCAAACATTAACACCATATCACACATTAATACCATATCACACATTAACACCATATCACACATTACCACCATATCACACATTAACACCATATCACACATTAATACCATATCACACATTAACACCATATCACACATTACCACCATATCACACATTAACACCATATCACACATTCACACCATATCACACATTACCACCATATCACACATTAACACCATATCACACATTAACACAATATCACACATTAACACCATACCACACATTACCACCATATCACACATTACCACCATATCACACATTACCACCATATCACACATTACCACCATATCACAAATTACCACCATATCAGAAATAAACACCATATCACACATTAACGCACAATTTGCACGCATCAACATTTACATAGATATTATTGGATATTGGCATGTCTTGTTTGATAGCTGTCATCCATTTCTTTCGAAGCACCTCCTCTTTCGGTGAACAGAAAAGGCTCACTTTGGAGCCACTATTGTAGTTGTCTTTGCACCCGGACACACATCATTTATCTGGCATGTTTCCTGAACAAAATAATAACAAAATACTGATACACTAAACTTGGGGTTCTCAACCTTTTGATGGTTCCATACCACCAATGTATTGTCAAATATGGTTCAATACCCGCGACTTACTTGACTGTTCAAATAATTATCACCAATCGTATCATTATTTGCCAGTTTGTCTTCCAGATCCACGAATATTTCAATCGCTTGAATTTACTGTAATTTAGATACGGATTACTAGGAAATAACCAATGATAAGTTTGTTATTTTATTATTATTTTATTATATTATTTATTTTATTACTTATAATATTATTTTAGCTATTGTTAATTTATAGCGGTATCCAGAAATTTAATCCCATACCTCCGACCTTTGATTCCCATTCCACCAAGGGGTATGGATACTCCCGGCTAATAACCACAGGACTAAACAATCACAACGCAATACCAGCTTTTTCAAACAATGGGAGTAAGAATCGTAAGATGTAATAGAGAATGTCATTATTAAGATATTAAACGCAGCGCATAGAATGATCAAATATTTGGAAAAGATTGAAACATATGTTAACTAATTCAACAAAATCAGGTTCAACGGAAGAGATAAATGAGTGAGCATTTATTGATTTACCTTTTACTGCGAAAGGTGAAATTCTCCGGAACACACCAATCTAATAATACTTGAAGTAAGCTTGCGGGAAACACTGCAACACTGCTTAAAGTATGATAGAAGCAACAGCGAATGCAAACGCTTAATGCCACTGCAATTGTGAACGCAATACTAACAGAAACACGTCGAACTAACTACGCTGCACTGAAAATATAATGCGCACAACGCCACAAACACAATTATCACAGCGAACACACGTAAAATCGCAAAACGCGCAACGCCACAAATACACACAACACCACAACCACGCAGTGACAACACCACACAGCGTTAGCGTTTCAACGATTTGTAGCTGAGTCATTAGCATCGGTTTGTAGCTGAGTCATAGCAAGATGTGATACCCAGGTAGCGTTAGGACGGACGGGCTGACGTAACACCCCCCATGGGGAGGGGATGGAAAGGCCTTGTACTTAGGTGGCGTTGGCTCGGGCGACCTCTAAGTACTTGCAGGCCGCGGTTTTGACCACGCTTTTGCCCCAATTTTTACTATGTTTCGTAAAGTCTCTCTGAAACTCAAGTACCGTGATGTATACTAAATTCAAACATATATTAATCTTGCATTGTCGGTTTTATGTTTCTGACATTTTTACTCTCGCATCTGTGTACTTATGTGTGTGTGCAACTTTATTTATTCTTCGTGTCTGTACGCTAGTTTGACAAAAAACGTAAATTGTCAATTATTACACCTTCTACACATAGAATATATTTATACACATACTTATTTAGTTTGTTATAAGTTTGGGTTTGTGCATTTCAATTTCAGCTGTCATATTCCTGATTAAACTAGTATTTCTCTAATTCCCACTCTCTCTCTCTCTGTATTTCTATTGGTGGTAAAACTGCTTGTAATCTTCTCATGTCACGGCATTTGCAATAAATTAAAAATAATGATAATAATAATAATGTTTTAGGCAGGGTTTGTTTCGTGGCAATGTTTTTGAGACGTCCAAAAATCCGAAGAAATACAACCTGTATGTGTATATGTTTACTAATACATATTGGATAAAAAATTTAGCAGATTATAATTAGGTAAGTATTTAAGAATGTAAACTTATAAATATTAATAGATATGAGGTTTCTTGGGACGCGACGTCCCCAGAAGTAGCCGTATTCATGTCCTAGCGCCATCTAGTGACAAAAAATGACACTACATAAACAAGAAAACTTAATCCTAATACGTTATAGCGAAATAAAACTTGAACAATTGAGATAGGAAAGTGTGTATAAATAAGAAAAAACATAAATATTGACAATAAATACAATAATAATGTTGAAACACCTCAAAGAAACACAAAACTACCACTGAATGAATTAAACTGAAAGTTGTGTCTATTCCACGTTCATTGTCAATGTCTGTGGTCCGATGCGGCCTGCACATAAGCTAACAGTGAAGTCAAACATGACAGAACCAAGCGAAATGTGTGGGGCAACTCACCAAGATTACAGAGTCTGGGGCAACTCAGCAGAGAAACAATGAAACAAGGAAACTTGAAGTTGAACAGAAACCTGGGGAAACTCAGCAAGAAAATGCAGGCTGCGACTTTGACCACACTTTTGATCTTTGAATTGGTGAATATTTTGCCTTTCCACTTTAGATTTTGCACAAACTTCGCGGGGAGCAAATAAATACACTAAATGGTTCAAAATATGTCCAGTTTTTCAAATCCTGCAGGAGATGCTAGATGTATAATTTCATAGATTGCATTCTTACCGGTTTCAAATGTTGATAATTGCGTTGCGTTGCACCATGCGTTGCAACTGACTACGCAATGGTTTATGGCGCCCCCTAGACGTACAAAAGTGCAACCACAAGACGTATTTCAGGAGATAACACGTTAATTTTTACTATCAGAGAACTACGTAATTATAAAATAGAACAATTGAAATTGGAAAGTGCTGCTTAGCAGGGAAAACAAGTTTAACTGAAAGTTCTGCACCAAAAACAAATACAAATACCGAGTTAAACAGTGAAGTACCTCAAAATGTCGCCACAACCAGTGGATATCACAGCAGGAAGTATGGTCAAATAAATGCGGTCCGATGTTGCTTGTAAAACTCACATAGTACGATAGTCGACAAAGATTGGTGCTGGAGTTGATTGGGTTAATCGGTGCAAGTGCATATCGTCCCGATGCAAGCAGTGACTTTGACCGCACCTTTTGCCTCGCTTGCATTTTCTACCTACACCAGGGATTTTCAACCGAGGGTGCGATTATGGTTCATATGGGGTGAGAAAATTACTGTAATTGTTTTAAAGAATATATTTTTCAAAGATATTATATGTTATGCATTATATTTTTCCTGAAAAACGTAGTTTTACTTAATCCTCTCAAAGGAATTGTATGAATGAATATTAAATAAAAAAGTTATGTTATTACGTCGTTTGTGTTTATATATTTTCGCATAGCTATCAATAATGCAGAAGTGCGAGAGCTGTCTGCTTATTTGAAAGAGGTGTTGAACACTATGTACTGACCTATGTACTATTCTACGAAGCAAGTACACAATGATATACAGTATACTTGTAGATGAACACGAGTTATTTCACTTTACCAATCTTATCATATCGTGCGTAGTTATTGTAATTTCTAATATATATTGTAATTTGGCACTGTGATTAGTGATAGCGAATCCGGCAGGGTGAATTTGTCATAGTTGGACAAAACGCAATCGCTCAGATGAAAAATGATGTCGCGACATGGTGAGAATTGTTGACATATTTTTTAGGAGGCTTCATCCCCCTCTTGGCCACGCCAATCATTCAAATTCTTAGATTGTCTTACAAACCTGCCCTCTAACAACTCAGCAATGCCAATCAAGATGCAAGAGTAAAAAAACAAAACTGAAAACACCGACAATGTATGAAACAACCATCATCCCAAGTTGAGTATGTTTACATGTGTGACGTGTTACGTCGTATTGTCCTACTGTTAGCATGCGTCACATGTTACATGTCACACACATGTTAGCACACATGTTACACGTGTTCATAGTGATGTTACACATCACTATATTTGAGGCTAAGAGAAACAATAGAAATATAGTGAAAACTTATTAAATATAGTGATAAATATGTGTGCGTATTATATCTCTGTGTGTGTGTGTGTTTGTGTGTGTATGTGTGTAAGCACTGTACGACGTGTAAGTTCATGGAATTTTGGCACACAGACACACACACACACACACACACACACACACACACACACACACACACACAACACAATACGCGCACGGTGTGTGTGTACACATGTACACTGTACATGTATGTACGTGTGTACGCATGTGTGTGCGGTGCAAGAACAGTTCGCAGAAATGATACGGTGGCACTAACGCAGGAAAATTTCTAGCAATCGCTCAACTGAATGGCGTGTATTACACTGTGTATTATCAATGTGAAAAACAAACACTGATAGAAAAATCAATATGAATCACAATTACAATATTGGTAAGCTACACATACACAATCGAAAAAGGCTTCTGAAACACGCACACACACGACGATGTACTTAATTAAACGCCCAATTTTTATGTGCAGTCTGCACGCCACTGTGCTCTGCAAAAGCTCACACGCGCACGTGATCTGGTCGCTGCACACGTGTATGTTCATGGAATTCGGCACACAGACACGCACACCAATACAATGCGCGGTGGCAGTGGCACTAACACATGCATGCACACACACACACACACACACACACACAGACGCACACACACACACACACACAGACGCACACACACACACACAGACGCACACACACACACACGCATGCACGACGGCTTATATATGTATATATTATGGCCAAAACATTAATTATTATTATAAATATTGATTACTGGCATGTCCCCGTGACATGAGAAGAGTGCAAGCACTTTTACCACCAATAGAAATATAACAAAACACAAACTAAAATGATCAAAAGGCTAAATGAAAGTGTACAGGCACAAACTTGTAACAAACTAAATAAATATGTATATAAATATATGATATGTGTAGGTGTTATAATTGAAAATTCACGTTTTTTGCGAAATGAGCGCACATACACGAAAAATAAAGACACATTACATTACAGTATGCAGACATTTATACATTTATACATCTACACCTGGAGGATCTCTAAGGCGCAAGCACACATGCACAGATGCGAGAGTAAAAATGCCAGAAACATAAAACCAACATTGTAAGATTAAGGTAATTTTGAATTTTGGTGTACATCACGGTAGGTTAGGAGAGATTTTACGAAACATAGTAAAAACGGTGGCAAAAGTGTGGTCAAAGTCGCGGACTGCAAGTTTCAACTTTGTTGTATTCAGAGCACAGAATTGGATTGCTGAGTTGCCTCAGGCTAGTCAAGTACGTAATGAGTAAACTCACATTTCGCTAGGTTTTGTCATTTCTGACTTCACGATAAGCTTATGTACAGACCGCATCGGACCACGAATGATACGGAACAAATGTAGAATAGACACAACTATCATTTAGATCAGGTAAGCGGTAGTTTTGTGTTTCTTCGACGTTTGTCAACTCTATTATTATGTTTATTGTTAGTATTTCTATTTTTCCTCATTCGTATTCACTTCCCAATCTTAAATCTATTGTGATTTTCAGTTAACCGCTTTCTATTGATACTAAACAGCAACATATATTCTGTGTACTTACAGTTATTGTCACCAGATGTCTCTGACATTTGATTCTTTGTTTTTATATCTTTCTTGATCAGCTCTCATCTTCCTAGTATTTCTAACTGGGAATATTATTATTCAGTGGCGCGCCAAGGGGGGGCTTGAGGGGACTGGAGCCTCCCCAAAATATGACAAGCCCCCTCCAAAAATCATAATCATGGACATTACAATTTCTTATCACTGTAAATGAAGTCCTGTATTTGTGGTTCAAGTTCGAGGACTCAATCAGTGTGCCCCAGTCCCTTATTATGATAATATGTAGTCAGCGTTCAAGTGTAGCTCTTCATGCTTAGCCAAGCTCCCTCAACTTTTTCCTTAGCCCCCTATGGGAGAAATCCTGGCGCCGCCACTGTATTTCTCATATTTCTTCTGTCAATATTTCAATGGCGGTAATGTTGTCTCATGTCGCTCTATTTACCTCTAATAAATAACAATAAATAAAACACTTACAAGCGGTGCAGCAATATAGCCTCTATGTTCGCATGCCAACTCGGTTTAATGGTGTGCAATTTCACTATATGTAGAAACTGAAACACTGCTGAATATACGAACTATTCAGTACTATTTGCTAAATATATATAAATACTAGATAAATATGATTAGCATTTACCAAATATGCTAAAAACAGACATAACTTTACGAATTTCAGTTCCATCAATAATTTCTTGCACTTTTTAAAAGATAAGAGACAATCCTGCGGTCTCTAGCGTCTTTGAGTGAAGAAGAATAAACGACAAGTTCGCAACTATGAAGGCCAGATCTACTTGAAGCTGTGCATCCTGAATGATATGTTGTTATTTGTGTATTGATACAGCTTAGTCTGTATCGAGCTCATTCAACACTAATTTCGCATAATTCAGATACCGCGCGTAGAATATCGCAGCCTCTATCCACGTCCCCCACCTTGTGATGACAGGGTCTGATGGCAAATGTATTTCTGGATACATATCTCCCCAAGGGAACCCTGATGACAACTTTCTTTACGGAAGATATTAGGTCATTTATCTCTGGAAACATCTCCCGTATGATCTTTCAGGCACTCGCGATATATCGTAATCGTGACCGAATTGCAAACCTTCACTACCGCGTGCAAATAACACTGCACCTACAAATCGTTCAACACCAGCCAAAGGGACACCATACGCGCATACAACGCCAAATGCACTATTGAACCGCCGGAAACACACACGCAATAATGCAGGGGTGCAAAAACTGACTGCTGATGTAAAAGGGTGCGAACACTGAGAAAGGTTGAGTACCACTGCTATATGTACTGTTCTACGAAGCAAGTATACAATGATATACAGTATACTTCGAGATGAACCCGAGTAATTTCACTTTACCAATCTTATATCGTGCGTAGTTATTGTAATTTATAATATATATTGTAATTTGGCACTGTGATTAGTGATAGCGAATCTGGCAGGGTGAATTTGTCATAGTTGGACAAAACGCAATCGCTCAGATGAAAAATGATGTCGCGACATGGTGAGAATTGTTGACATATTTTTGAGGAGGCTTCATCCCCCTCTTGGTCACGCCACTCATTCAAATTCTTAGATTGTCTTACAAACCTGACCTCTAACAACTCAGCAATGCCAATAAAGATGCAAGAGTAAAAAAACAAAACTGAAAAAACCGACAATGTATGAAACAACCGTCATCCCAAGTTGAGTATGTTTACATGTGTGACGTGTTACGTCGTTTTGTCCTACTGTTAGCATGCGTCACATGTTACATGTTACACACATGTTAGCACACATGTTACACGTGTTTATAGTGATGTTACACATCACTGTGTTTGAGGCTAAGAGAAACAATAGAAATATAGTGAAAACTTATTAAATATAGTGATAAATATGTGTGCGTATTATATCTCTGTGTGTGTGTGTGTTTGTGTGTGTATGTGTGTAAGCACTGTACGACGTGTAAGTTCATGGAATTTTGGCACACAGACACACACACACACACACACACACACACACACACACACACACACACACACACACACACACACACACACACACACACACACACACACACACACACACACACACACACACACACACACACACACACACACACACACACACACACACACACACACACACACACACACACACACACACACACACACACACACACACACACACACACACACACACACACACACACACACACACACACACACACACACACACACACACACACACACACACACACACACACACACACACACACACACACACACACACACACACACACACACACACACACACACACACACACACACACACACACACACACACACACACACACACACACACACACACACACACACACACACACACACACACACACACACACACACACACACACACACACACACACACACACACACACACACACACACACACACACACACACACACACACACACACACACACACACACACACACACACACACACACACACACACACACACACACACACACACACACACACACACACACACACACACACACACACACACACACACACACACACACACACACACACACACACACACACACACACACACACACACACACACACACACACACACACACACACACACACACACACACACACACACACACACACACACACACACACACACACACACACACACACACACACACACACACACACACACACACACACACACACACACACACACACACACACACACACACACACACACACACACACACACACACACACATTACATTACATTACATTAAGACATTTATATCGCGCTTTTCACCCGAGGGTCTCAAAAGCGCTCACACACACACTCACACACACACACACAACACACACACACACACAAGCACAAGAGTCATACACATACACAATCACGAACACACACACTCACCTACATACATACACCCATACACACACACAAAACAGACATATAAAAGACATATAGACAAGTACATATACGCACAATCACGAACATACACTCACGTTTACATACTCAAAAACACAAAAATGCACACGCATACACACATACATATTGAATAAGATAGCAAAGCCGACATACAGCACAGAAGACAACACAACATACAACACATTAAGACAACACAACAGGCATACAACGACATACACTCAGATTGACAAATCACAACAAAATAGACACACAAATACAAACCAGAAAACACAACATAGCAGACACACAAAGACATACACTCAAACAAATAGACAGAGAACACAACACAACAGACACACAAACACAGATAACAGAGCTCAACACAACAACACACATACAGCATACAATGGAGAAACATACAGACACAAGAACAGAAAACACACGCATGAAGCACATACACATAGAAGACAGAATTAGGAAACAATCAGACCTTATATTCAGTACTAATATATACAATATTATTAAGACAGTAATAAGACTTAGTGAGAAAGAAATTTTTAGTATGTTTTTTGAAAAGAGATAGAGATTTGATTGAGCGTATTGAGGGAGAAAGCCTATTGTAGATACGAGGTCCTAAGATAGAGAAACAACGATTGTAGTGAGAATGCCTAGAAGGAAAGGAAGGTTCAACTAGTAGAAAAGGATCGTTAGAAGACCTAAGAGAAAGAGATGAGGTTTTATAAGACAGAAGGTCAAACAGATACGCAGGCTTACGAAGATAAAGAGCTGAATGAATAATTAAACAAATACGATACTCAACAAGAGCCTTAATGGGAAGTAACCTAAGTTTTTGTAAAGAAGAAGATACATGAGAACCCGAAGGAAGATTAAATATCATACGACATGCTTTATTAATAATACATTGAAGTTTCCTAAGCTGGCGGTGGTTGAGAGATAGTAGAAGAGAACAGCAGTACTGAGTTTTACTAAAGATGAATGAGTTAGCTAACTTAAAGGCAGCAGAGATGGTTATATATCTACGAATGGAATAGATACGCCTAAGTTGATAGTTACAACACCTGATAATGTCGGATATGTGTGGATCAAAAGAAAGAGAGTTATCGAGTATGATACCAAGACTACGTACAGAGCAGGATAGAGGTATACTAAGAGAAGTAATACTATTAGAAGATGGAAAGAGAATATACTTAGTCTTATCAGGATTAAGTTTGAGATGACGAGTGAACGCCCATCTTTCTATATCAGATAGGATGGTACTAACTGAAGAGTGAGAAATAGACTCAGACGAGAGAAGGATTTGAATGTCGTCAGCGAATATTTGGAAGGACACATCGTGACGACGAAGAACTTTCCCTACAGAGGTAAGATACATATTGAAGAGGAGAGGGCCTAAGACAGAGCCTTGAGGTACACCACAAGTTAGTGGGCAAGCCTCACTACAAGAATCAGCAGAGGTAGAAACAAACTGAAGTCTATTAGAAAGATAAGAGCGAAAGAAAGAGAGAGCTGTGCCGCTAATGCCTAAATCTAACAGAGTATCAATAAGAAGCAGATGATTAACAGTGTCAAATGCAGCAGAGAAGTCTAGTTGTATAAGTAGAACATCATTACCAGAGAGAGTAGATTTGACAATAGAATCATAGAGAAAAATTAGAGAAGTTTCAGTAGAGTGAAAGTGCCGGAAGCCAGACTGCTCAGCAAGAAACAAATTGTTAGATTCAAGATATTCGGATATCTGTATGTAGGCAGCCATTTCAAGAACCTTAGACAGCCAAGGAATTCTAGAGATTGGTCGATAGTTAGAAAGCGTGTTAGCATCCAGATCATATTTCTTAAGTATAGGGAGAATACTGGCAGTTTTAGATGCAAGAAATTCCCCAAGAGTGAAAGAAGCATTGATGAAATTAGCTAAGAAAGGAAGGAGCAATTCAATGGAGTGAGGAATCCTGGAAAGATCAATGGGGTCGAGAGATGAAGAATGGATTTTAACATGCCTTAAAATAGTTCTACAGTCAGAAAGGGTAACTAAAGTAAAAGAGTGAATAACAGAGGAGGGTAAGGGCGGAGAGTATAATGGTAGAGCAGCAGGGAACAAGCAACGAATCTTATCAATTTTAGACTGGAAGAAATTCATAAATATGGAAGGTAACTGATCAGAAGCAGAATCTGGGAAAACAAGACTACGGGAATTACCTAAAATACTGTCAAAAAGCTTCCAAAGTTTCTTAGAATTGAGACAGGAAGAAATTTTAGAATTATAGTAAGATTTTTTGGCGGAATCACAAAGAAGATGATGATGACGGCGGGCAGAACAGAAAGATTGCCAGGAAGAGTCAGTCTTGAGACGACGCCATTGGCGCTCAAGCCGACGAAGGGAGGTTTTTGAATTTTTAATATCAGAGTTATACCAAGGACAGCGAGTATTAGTGGAACGAAAGACTTTAATAGGAATAAAGGTTGATTTGAGAGAATCGAGGGATGAGTTAAAGTATCCTAAGAGAGAATTAGGAGGTATATGAACGAAACATTCAGTAGCAAAAGACAAGTGCATATTGACATAAAGAGAGTCCAAATCAGCGTTACAATAATCCGAGAAACTAATAAGTTTGGGAGATTTGTAAGTGATAGGGAGGCGGGCAGAAAATTCAACTAATGAGTGATCAGAAATGAAGGAATCAATAGGAAAAACAGTGAGATCTCTAATAAGAATAGTAGAATCGGAGAAAGAAAGGAGGAGATCAAGTGTGTGGCCGTGAACATGAGTAGGGCAGCAGATATGATTACAAAGACCTAATGAATCGATTAATTGTAAAAACATAGAAGAACAAGACTTGAGATGAGGCGCATCAACCCAAAGGTTGAAGTCACCACAAATCACTATTCTAGAAGAAAAAGACACACACACACACACACACACACACACACACACACACACACAACACAATACGCGCACGGTGTGTGTGTACACATGTACACTGTACATGTATGTACGTGTGTACGCATGTGTGTGCGGTGTAAGAACAGTTCGCAGAAATGATACGGTGGCACTAACGCAGGAAAATTTCTAGCAATCGCTCAACTGAATGGCGCATTGTGTATTATCAATGTGAAACACAAACACTGATAGAAAAATCAATATGAATCACAATTACAATATTGGTAAGCTACACATACACAATCGAAAACGGCTTCTGAAACACGCACATACACGACGATGTACTTAATTAAACGCCCAATTTTTATGTGCACCCTGCACGCCACTGAGCTCTGCAAAAGCTCACACGCGCACGTGATCTGGTCGCTGCACACGTGTATATTCATGGAATTCGGCACACAGACACGCACACCAATACAATGCGCGGTGGCAGTGGCACAAACACATGCATGCGCGAACACACACACACACACACACACACACAGACGCACACACACACACACACACAGACGCACACACACACACACACACAGACGCACACACACACACACGCATGCACGACGGCTTATATATGTATATATTATGGCCAAAACATTAATTATTATTATGAATATTGATTACTGGCATGTCCCCGTGACATGAGAAGAGTGCAAGCACGTTTACTACCGATAGAAGTATAACAAAAAACAAACGAAAATAATCAAAAGGCTAAATGAAAGTGTACAGGCACAAACTTGTAACAAACTAAATAAATATGTATATAAATATATGATATGTGTAGGTGTAATAATTGACAATTCACGTTTTTTGCCAAACGAGCGCACAGACACGAAAAATAAAGACAGTTGCACACATTACATTACAGTATGCATACATTTATACATTTATACATCTACACCTGGAGGATCTCTAAGACGCAAGCACACATGCACAGATGCGAGAGTAAAATTCCCAGAAACATAAAACCGACATTGTAAGACTTGGGTAATTTAGAATTTTGGTGTACATCACGGTAGGTTAGGAGAGATTTTACGAAACATAGTAAAAACAATGAAGCAAAAGTGTGGTCAAAGTCGCGGACCGCTAGTTTCAACTTTGTTGTATTCAGAGCACAGAATCGGATTGCTGAGTTGCCTCAGGCTAGTCAAGTACGTAATGAGTAAACTCACACTTCGCTTTGTTTTGTCATTTCTGACTTCACGATAAGCTTATGTACAGACCGCATCGGACCACGAATGAGACTGAACAAATGTAGAATAGACACAACTATCATTTATATCAGGTAAGCGGTAGTTTTGTGTTTCTTCGACGTTTTTCAACTTTATTATTATGTTTATTGTTAGTATTTCTATTTTTCCTCATTCGTATTCACTTCCCAATCTTAAATCTATTTTGATTTTCAGTTAAACGCTTTCTATTGATACTAAACAGCAACTTATATTCTGTGTAGTTAGAGTTATTGTCACCAGATGTCTCTGAGATTTGATTCTTTGTTTTGATATCTTTCTTGATCAGCTCTCATCTCCCTAGTATTTCTAACTGGGAATAGTATTTATCCAGTGACGGCGCCAAGGGGGGCTTGAGGGGGCTGAAGCCTCCCAAAAATATGACAAGCCCCCTCCAAAAATCATAATCATGGACATTAAAATGTCTTACCACTGTAAATGAAGTCCTGTAATTTTGGTTCAAGTTCGAGGACTGAATCAGTGTGCCCCAGTCCTTATTATAATATTATGTAGTCAGCGTTCAAGTGTAGCTCTTCATGCTTAGCCAAGCTCCCTCAACTTTTTCCTTAGCCCCCTATGGGAGAAATACTGGCGCCGCCACTGTATCTCTCATATTTCTTCTGTCAATATTTCAATGGCGGTAATGTTGTCTCATGTCGCTCTATTTACCTCTAATAAATAACAATAAATAAAACACTTACTAGCGGTGCGGCAATATAGCCTCTATGTTCGCATGCCAACTCGGTTTAATGGTGTGCAATTTCACTATATGTAGAAACTGAAACACTGCTGAATATACGAAATATTCAGTACTATTTGCTAAATATATATAAATACTAGATAAATATGATTAGCATTTACTAAATATGCTAGAAACTTGGTAGTATTTTATAGGAATCATGGACGTAGATCCTGGGGGTATGGGGGTAATATATACCCCCGACAAATTGGCTGTAGGCTATGAATATGCAATTATTAAACGTCGGAAAAATATGTGGATATTTTTCATTGTTTATGTCATTTTTATGTGACTAATTTTTACAAAATATGTGATGAAAAAGCTGAAATATGTTATTTCTTTTATATTTATTCAATGACAATCACAATACATACAATATACATACGTAAATATATAGAGAGAATGCAATATATTATATACAATAAAATATGAAAATATGCAGAATGAGTTCAATGTAATAAACATAAATTAATTGATGAAGCGAAGATAAACTATTGTAGAAACGGTTAGTAAGCACAATTTTTTCAGATTTTCTTCCGTTAGTGTTTGCCTTTTATCTGTCAGTAAGTTTTTGTACACTGATAATCTTATTTCAACGTGAACGTTGGTAACTGGGGCGAATTTGAGATTGGCTAGGTCTTCTGGTGACATAACTTTGCGAATTTCAGTTCCATCAATAATTTCTTGCACTTTTTAAAATATAAGAGATAATCCTGCGGTCTCTAGCGTCTTTGAGTGAAGAAGAATAAACGACAAGTTCCCACTATGAAGGCCAGATCTAATTGAAGCTGTGCATCGTGAATGATATGCTGTGTTTTCTGTATTGATACAGCTTCGTCTGGATCGAGCTCATTCAGAACTGATTTCACATAATTCAGATACCGCGCGTAGAATATCGCAGCCTCTATCCACGTGCCCCACCTTGTGATGACAGGTTCTGATGACAGATGTATTTCTGGACACATATCTCCCCCAGGGTACCCTGATGACAACTTTCTTTACGGAAGAGATTAGGTCATTTATCTCTGGGAACATCTCCCGTATGATCTTTCCGGCACACGCGCATATCGTCATCGTGACCGAATTGCAAACCTTCACTGCCGCGTGATAGTGATACTGCACCTGCTAATCGTTCAACACCAGCCAAACGGGCACCACACGCGCATACAACGCCAAATGCACTATTGAACCGCCGGAAACACACACGCACATACACGCACACACACGCCAATTGTTTGATACAGTTATCATTTGATATCGAATGTGAATTCTACCGATACACGCGCATATCGCCACAACACTTAGATCAGTGTGCTAATCCTAAAATAGAATCAATTAATCCGACAGAGGGAAGAGTTACCTTAGATTTTTATATGAGATATGAAATCTCCCATTTTATGTTAAAAATTCTAGAAAATACGTTTTGTTTTTTTTGCCGTAAACAGGGTGTCAAGTAAAAGCATATTTTTTGTTTTCATTGAGGTGTGTGTTGTAATTGAATAGGCCGAAAATAGTTGAGGGTCTCATGCAATTGACCAACTGAGTCAACTTTGAACACTAATGCTGAAGAACATAAAGGCTGTCATCCCCCCGAGCCTCGAAACAAATCTACAACCCTGATAGGAAGATGAAAACGCAACCGTGAAACATATTCCTGCATGACAAAACGCCATCTGGTGGCAATAAGCTACACTACACGAAACATACAAAACAACTTAAACTTAACATGGCGGGGCTAGAAGAAATTTGAATTGGGAAATTTAAGATTGGGAAGTGAATACGAATAGGGAAAAATAGAAATACTAACAATAAACACAATAATAATGTTGAAAACGTCAAAGAAACACAAAACTACCGCTAAGCTAAATCAGATGATAGTTGTGTCTATTCTACATTTGTACAGCGTTAAGTGTGGTCCGATGCGGTCTGTACATAAGCTTATCGTGAAGTCAAATATGACAGAACCTAGCGAAATGTGAGTTTACTCATTACGTACTTGACTAGCCTGAGGCAACTCAGCAAACCAATTCTGTGCTCTGAATACAACAAAGTTGAAACTTGCAGTCCGCGACTTTGACCACACTTTTGCTTCATTGTTTTTCAGTTTCGCTATCTTTTTAGCTTTAAATTCAGCTTATCATCAATTGTAAATTGATTCGATCTACACAATTAAAAAATTAAAAATACAAAATTATCGGGAGTTACTACTTCGCTGCCATTTATCCGACAAAGTATTTGGGGAGGTATATACTGTATTTACGCACGTGTTTTCAATCATATATCACTCATCAGATAAACTACCTTGAAGCCAAATTAATCACGGCGATGATTCAGAGGTGCAGAAGCCGATTACTCGCGTGTTTCAGCTCGTTACACGCTCTCGCGCCAGCTAATTATCATTATACGCTTTCTAATCATAGTGTGAATCTAAATCAGTGGTTCTTAATCTTTTTTCTCACTGATTCCCCACTTGTTAATGAGCCATATCTTCATTTTCCACACAACACAGCGCTGATAAATTCAATAAATTCAGTTGTTATATCAAAGTAAATGTCAATCATCTTTGAACCTTTCCAAGTTGATTATGATTTTCGAAGCTGATTTTCAGCCTATAAATGATTATTTTTATTTAAATCAATGAAAAAATAACATGGGAGGAACGTGAACGCTATAAATTCATTCATTCGTGTATTTTTCCAGCGTTTAATTCAACATATCAGAATGTGTCATTAAACAAAAACCTGGAAAGGCAGTTGAGGCTGAATAGCTTGAAGAATATATGTTTCTGTGTCATTTTCTCTGTCAGCTACACTTCTCTGATCCCATTCTTTCATTTTCTCTCGCCTCTGATTATGCGCTGTATATATTTTCTTGATTTGCTTGATTGTTGTATATATTTCCTGCTCTTGATTTTTTTTGAGCCTTTTCACTTCAGCTCATTCAATGGTTCTTTTTGACCTCCTATCACTTTTTATACCATATTTTGCTCTATTTTGTACGTTTTCGCGCCTTTGCAAATTAGTGCGCTATACGAAATACATGGTTTGTTGTTGTTAATAGATTAAGCAATAAGAAAATGTCAGCTTACCAGTGCATTTTTCTTGAATTTCTTTGGCGTCATCTTTTGACGCTGGACATATTCGTAAGTCCTGAACAATAGGAGAATATCTCTTGTGAACGCCTTGATCGTTCTCCATCAACGAACTAACACTCACTCACACATGACACACAATCGCACACAACACATCGTCGACGCAACACACCGTTGATATAACCTCACGCGAGGTTTACTATCACACGCGCGCACACACCCAAAACACTTCGAGCTCACAGCACACACTGCGCCAACATTCGACGACAGCACTGCGCTACACAAGTATCGCACACACGCGCACACATACACGCACACAATACAGCAGACGCGCTCGTGGACGTATCCAGCATCGACCTTTATGCGACCGGGCGACAGGCAATAACGCAAAGTTCTGAATCAGCGCGCGCGGTATATAGTCAATAACGAAATCGTCCGCTGCAACAAACTTGATCATGCCAGCACTGTCTTTATCGTAAGTGCAGAACTCAATCTGGCACGCGATGACGCGGCGAAAGCTGCGCACTTGCTTGAATATTCATTGTCTTGGAGGATGAGAGACTCTTCTGATAGCTTGTCTCTGCTGAATAGGCTGAAAAGGATTGTTAGATCAAGCTGTTGAAAAGGTTGTGAGCGGGTGTAGCTTAATTTCATCCGGGAAACCTTTGTTTGACCATTTTTCAAGCAAGAAATAACGAAATGATGAACAAAAATGAGTCACCTAAAAATATCGACTGTTATTAAGCCTACTTTTTGCTAAAATGTTCAAGACGTTCAAAAATAGTGTTTATGTATTAAATATCCGAATTTTTAGCAACATATTAACCAAATTACATGCATATTTGGGAAGACTTTTTAAAAATGAATATTCGTAGCATATTAATTAAAATATACATATATTCCACGTGTAGAATAACTTTAAATATTTTTCCAATCAGCTCAACATGCATATTAGTACACACCATCGGCGTATATTTGTGTCGAGGCTCGGGGGGATGACAGCCATCATGCATTAGTGTTCAAAGTTGACTCAGTTGGCCAATTACATGATATCCTCAACTATTTTCAGCCTATTCAATTACAACACACATACCCCGATGAAAAGTGTATTGCGTAATATAATTATTCACATATTTATAATTTCTTGCATTTTTTGCCTATTGTCATTTGCCTTCTATGCTGATTTTGATGATAATATACCTAGTGAACTGAACTCAGCAGAATTCTCGGGGGGGAATAATTGCGTATTCATACCCCCCAGCCAATTTGTCGGGGGGTATAATACCCCCCATGCCCCCAGGATTTACGCCCATGCACCACACACCTTGTATGTGTGTGTGTGTGTGCGCGTGTGTGTGTGTGTGAGTATGTGTGAAGGACCGACATAGGTTTCGTCCACCGTTTGAAAGTGCCACACAATTCATCATATTGCAAATGCTGCCACAGGGGCAGCACCGTCACTCTTATCTGAGAGATGTCGATCGTCTGGTGCGTCAACATTGCGCGTCCAGAGGCTGAATGCTGGGAGCAAAATTACTTCTTGGTTACAATACAATGCATTTTACACAAATGATTTTTTAAATATGTGCGTGTATACTCATCCCCTTGTAACCACTCACGTATGTGTTTGACCACCCCGGTTATGAACCCCTGTACTGTAGCGCTGATAAATTCATTCGTCACATCTAAGCAATTAATTCAAGGGATTATTCGAAACAATTAGACGAGTTTGAATCGTTTAGTCACCCAATGCTAGCTTGGTCTAAATGTGATTCGTTGGACTGGATTTCGGATTATAGATATAGATAGAGTACAAATAGAAGAATAGGAGGCCGTTTTCCCTAACAATGGCTTAATTCGGATACCCGGTTCGTTGGAGGTCCCATGACTGTTAAATCCGTATATTCCCAAGGAACGTATTCTTAATCCTGGCTGTTGTGCATCACAAGGAAATGGTCGAAGTCTGTTCTTTTTTTTCAGCATAAAACAATTCGGTGTTTATCTTCCCCGTTATATTTTTGTCCTTGCTAGCTCTTGTTTTATTCTTTCTGAGCTCCCGTTTTGATGTAATATCTTGTATCTCTATATTTCATGTTTATCGCGCCTTTGTTGATTGATGATGATGTTTATCGCGCCTTTGTTGATTGATGTTGATGTTTATCGCGCCTTTGTTGATTAGTGCGCTATATCAAATACACGCTTGTTGTTGTTGTTGTTGAAGAACGTAATACCTGCTGCGACAATGAAAGACAGCGAAGTGACTGCTAAAGCAGGGTTTTGGTGCTATTGAGTTATTTTGTGCATGTCACGAGCTGTAGCGAATTACCCCTAGTAACCTAGTACCCCTAGTAACCAGGCTCGCACCCCGGTTAAGTACTAACTGTACTAAAAGTACTAACTCCTGAACTAGTAAATGTTAACGAAGCACTGAAATTTGCCAAAATACAGCATCGCTTGAGCCGTTTAACGGTGTAATTGTACTCATTCATGTAGCCGTACTCCCCAGTACATTGATGTATGTTGAACTATTATGCGAAATACAATTTTATGATATGCAAAGCAAACATTTATAACAAGGAGAAAATATCAGTGCAATGTGCTCAACATCCCCTCAGTCAAACCATTCATATATACATTCATATATCTAAATAACTACATCAAAGTCTTTCAAAACAATCACAAATTTAGTCAACTCAATCTCAATTTTCTTCTCAATACTGGAATTAGTCAAAAACAGCACCGCCTGAGCCGTATCACGAGTGAGGACAATACGACCACATACACCAAGTTTGAAAACCACTGAGTGTGGACAAAAACGACCATGACTCATCACGCACGCATCAGCCACGCCACTTGAACGCGGCCACTGTGGCACGCGTAGAAAGAGTGTGAGCGCGGTAGAATTGTGTGGCACTTTCAAACGGTGGACGAAACCTATGTCGGTCCTGTGTGAATAACTGTGGTCATGGAGCGGTATTGTCCGAGTTGGGAGGGTTCGAGCTGGTGGGGGGAGGGGAGGGGTAGTGATGGGGGAGGGGGAGACACGCTATACACCGTTATGCCACGATTATATCGATCAAACAACTCTCAAGTTCAAGGCCACACACACACAAATACATACATACACACAAACAAACACACACAGTACCCCGGATATAAGAGCCGAGTGTGGGGAACGGAGAAATACATCTTTCACATCCGGGATATTTTATTAAACATATCTTTCCAGTAAATGTTTAGGTAGCAGTGGCGGCACCAGGTTTCTTCCTATGGGGAGGAGGGCTGAGGGGAGCTATGGAAAGAGTTGAGGGGGCTTGGTAAAGCATGAAGAGCTACACTCTGAAAACCCTCTGAAAATGTGCGATAAGTTGAAGAGAAAAAGTATTCGGCATAGAATAATTGCTGAATAGATGTGTGTTTACGATTTAATTGAAACAATTAATCAGAAGAACTATTATTAAAATAACCCAGCATTTGGATGTTAAATTTCCTATTTAACAAAAATATATTTGAGCAAAATTATTACCTCTAGTGATTTGTGCAGGACAAAGGGAACTTTACTCTTCTCTAGTTGAGTTTGATACACACAGATTACTCTAAAATCACTCACCGCATTACACTTCAAAACGGCAGGAAAATTATACAAAATAGAATTTTAAAACCCCATAAAATGAACTTAATATATAAATTAATAAAAACACAATTTCATATATTTATTAATGGAAAACAAACACGATTTTGGTGCATTAATTTATAAAATCCCCTCAGCAACTCAAAGGCAACAAAATCGACAAATATTGACGCATTAACAGCACAGTTTGAACACAACATAACAAATACAGTGATTGAGTGTTTATTTTCCAAGGCAAAATGCGGGGATATCATCAGGCACACACTCACATGAATTTCAAATGTTAATTCAGTTTAGAATGGGACACGACTACACACACACACACACACACACATAGGCACTTATGGAAGGGTTCATGGAAAATATACAAACATGTAGTTCGAAAGAAACAGACGAAATAAAACAACGAAATGCAATGGAACAATGCTGATTGCTCAAAATTGGACAGAGAAAATGAATAAAAAAGATGACTGTAAATCGGCAAACCTGAGAAATATGAAAATATGCAGGTATATATTATTCACAATGCTAGTTGTCCACAATACCACGAAACATCTGGACAGCAAACCATCATTGAGTACCATTGAGACAACTACACCAACGCCATCTGTTGGCCGGCGGTGGCAACATAGTGCGCCAACTCGCCACCAGATGTCAGCAGCATCTGACTGTAATCGTGAGAGGGGGCAGCGCTGGGAGGAGAGGGTGGGGGAGACACCTCCCATTCCTCTTCCTCAACGTCGTCATGGCAACCGTCGTCCACGGCGCTAACAACCGTCACAAACTCGGTCGTTGAAAACCGGCCCGTACGAACCTGTATAACTCCGGGCACTTGCAAACTGGACCGTACAGGTGGCGCTGCGATCGCACAGTCATCTTTCTCTTGTCTAACACTGACAGATGGCATTGCTTGGCGATAATTCGAGTCATTAGCGGCGTCTGTGTTGGACGTGGGTTCAAATCGCGATGATTCTCGGTCGGTAGTGTGTTTGATGCCTGGTGAAGATGGAATTATATCGCTGGTGATGGCGATTTCTGCTTCGTAATTGTTCTTATCCACACCGGTCGACGATTGAACTTCGCCACACTGCTTAGTCGGTGATGTCAAACTCCGACTGGCAACATCTGGCAGCCCTAGACGCGCACGATACATTTGCGGCGCACATCGAGCGCCAGTCGTCGGTGGTGACATTTGTGACGCAGTAGCACGTGCAATTAGTGATGGAGCTTCGTGCTGCTGTTGTTGTTGGCTGCTATCAGTGACACCAGAACAACACACAGCTGATGTTTGAGTACAAGTAGCATTGTTATTATTATTGTTAGCAGGCCAATTTGTCATGTTGAAACCACAGACAACAGCGTGACTGGCGTTCACCACATCCCACGCACTGAAGCCGTGAAATACCGGCATCGCAACAGCGCCCTCTGGTGGACAACTGACACAACTAGCAGGAGACAGCGGGGTGCCAGAAGTCAGCGAGCTGGAAGTCACGTTATGAGCGACAAATGCACGTGCACCAGGTCTACCTCGTCTCCTTCTGACATACACACACACATACACACATATAGACAGATCCTATAGTTCATTGTTTCTCAACGTGGAAGATATGGCACGCTTGGTGGACATGAGATTATTCTGGGACGCCATAGGACCAAATTGAAAAATGAGGGATCACTGTGTTTTTCTCACAAGCCACACAAAATATATGACAATCCATTTATATTTGGGGCCACAAGGATTTCTAGATGGAGCCAAGGACTGTTTTGGGGGTCTCAAGAACTCGTATTGTGTGGAAGAGGGTCATGGCAAGAAATAGGTGGAGAAACACTGTTATAGTCAATGACGAAGCAACAATCTGAAACGTTTGACTACAATAGTTATATTTATTTGTTCTTCATTCACTAGGAAACACGTAAATTCTGTATTATCCTCGAGTACCATGAAGGTAAAATATATACAGTAAAATCGTTATAATCGGCGCAATCATCATATAAAACAACGTGGTGAATTTTCTTGCAGCTCAACTAGCGCCTTATATCGCCATGTTTAACTATTTGTGTACCGTAAATGCTATATTTATCCGACAGGCTCTAATAATCCGGTACCCTCAGGTATGGGTTGAAAAATAACCCGGCAGGCTCTAATAATCCGGCACTTCCTGGAAAGGCTTATTGAAACTACAACCACGATTCAGTTATAGTTCAGCAACAGTTTATTTAGCAATGGGCGATTTCTACACAGAACAATACACTGTGGAGATACGCGTCTTCTCTCGTCCCTGTTATCAGTGCACTATTTTTTGTGTTGCAGTTTTTGCGCAATCCTACCGTGCGGAGTGACCAAAAATAATCCGACAGCCTCTAATAATCCGGCACCATACGCAGGGGGTCGAAAAATAATCCGGCATGTCGGATAAAGAGAGCATTTACGGCATATGTTGTGCGTGTATGTCGACCTGGTGGTAGTGCGACCGCCGCGACAGGCTCGACGATACACTCTCACACCAGCACTGGCACTGCTGTCATCTTCTGACAGAGACAGAGTGTGAGAGCGGGGCGGAGGCCCAGGAGAGAGCGGGCGAGGCAGTTGATCAGCTGACACAGTGAAGATGGCATTGTGAACATGACGTAGATGTGGCCACTGTTTCTGAGCCTTCTGCCACCCAGCCTCAGACTCCCACGTGCAATATGCACTAACAAAAACAACAACAACAACAATTATATCAACAACAATAACAACAACAATTATATCAGCAACAACAACAATTATATCAGCAACAATAACAATTATATCAGCAACAATAACAATATCAACAACAATAACAACAATTATATCAGCAACAATAACAACAATAACAACAACAACAATTATATCAGCAACAATAACAATTATATCAGCAACAATAACAATTATATCAGCAACAATAACAATAACAACAATTATATCAGCAACAATAACAATATCAACAACAATAACAACAATTATATCAGCAACAACAACAATTATATCAGCAACAATAACAATTATATCAGCAACAATAACAATAACAACAATAACAACAATTATATCAGCAACAATTATGATAACATTCATTTTATAATAATAAAGAATTTATTACAATTGCATAACGGCGCTTTTCATAGCATTATAAGGAAACGAAAAATATATATACATACATAGAATACACTCACAATCAAATGCACACACATATACATACACATACGAAAGTTTATATATATATATATACAAAAATGGATAATGACAAATATATTTCATGTATTGTGTGTGTGTGTGTGTGGCAGTTTAGTTACTGATCGAAATGGCGCCATTTGATTAGCAGTTGAAACTCGTCATCTTCACATCCGACACGCACTGGACACCGTCGCCGCGCCAGAATCGCCTCAACATCGCCAATTGGCAACACTGCACCAGACCAGGCACAATTGCCGCTCAAATCTGGCTCCACTATATACACACACACATATTCGCTTATATAGTGTGTATCTCCCAACATAAAACACAATACAAATATACTCAAATTACATTCAATTTCTGCATAATTCATTATTTTAGCTAGTATCTAATTTAATTTCACTTTGTTTACAAGTGTTGTGCATGTATCTGTGTATTATTTTGTTTTAGTGCAGCGGCTAGCAAATATTAATAAATACTCAAATATTTCAGCAAATGGGACGCACATGTGATTATAAAACACTTTATTTTATATAAAAACTGTCAGAATTTAGAGAAAATTTACAGAGAGAAAGGAGCAGCCTCAAACTTATACCACGCGGGAAAAAATTAACAGTACGTTTTATAGTTCGAATAAAACATAGAATGACTTAAAATTCCCACTTAAATAATCCTGAAATATCAATCCATCATAAAATCCACACATCACTCACCATCACACTGACTACCATCTCGACTGGCATCACCAGATGATACATCAGTGCTGCCAGGGTTTAGCAGACGCTCGCTGCAACGTCTACCAAACGGTCTGACCTCAGGCAAGTTCTCTTCAACATCATCAAGCCGGTCAGTCAGGCGCTTGTCGACGTCACCACCAACAAGACCAGCATCTGCACGTCTTGAAATGATCCGACTGGAGTGAAGACCCACTCTGTTAATAAATAACACACACACACATGCACACAAGCATATACACAAGCAGAACCCCAAAAATACAGTTCGTTTAAGCGTCAATAAACAATATAATACACTTGGCTATATATTGAGTTGAGGAATAGGATTCGTGAACGTTTTTTTCAAGTTGAAAATACATTAATGAATGAAACATTTTCCCAAAATATATCATGTCATTTGTTAGGTAACTTTTTGCTCTAATTGATGGCGTGTTTGGTTTTCATAATTCTTTAATTTTTGCCTTCATTTTCAGGTGATCAAATAGAATGTCAAGTGGACAAAATTGAGCATTACCCACACAAATTCTGTTTTTCGCATTTAATTCAGGTGTTAACAGATATTTTATTGTTAACTATTTTTTTGCAATTTAGTTTAAAACAATGCACAATATACACCTACGTATTACATGTAATAAAGTATCGTTTTAAAAATGTGTACTAATCTTCATATTGTATGTATGTACAATTAACACTCACAAATTATTCCTCAACCTAATATTGATATACAGTTGGGTATATCAGCGAATTAATACAATACATGCTAAGAATAAATACACCAATATTGGAGAAAATATAGCATGATAATGTAAAAATATATAATTAAATAAAAAATGATTATAATTAGAATAAAAAATTGATATAATGCGGCACAATTACTATAGCAAAACATATAGAAATAATAGAAAATAAATACGGTGTTTATATTCATGTGTGTTTATGCCCAGTTGGAAATGAATAAATAAAAGGTGTCGGTATGAACCTGTGAGAAAGCGGAGGTCTGCCTCTTTTGCGAACCAGACCCCTGTGAGATTGTGGCCACAGATGACTGCTAATATCACTTGGTCGCACGTGCTCGACAGATGATGCGTCACAATGACCAGCTGATTCGTCATAATTGACGACAACAGCGCGGCAGGCTCGGGAGTTTCTAAAATAAATTAAAATTAATTATTATTATTAAAATTATTAAAATATGTATTATTAATTATTATTTTTAAATATTAATTATTATTAAAATTAATTATAATTAAAATAACATTCTGATTCAATACAACTAAATTGTAAAATAGAATAAAAATCATACCAATCAGACACAACTATCTACATCACACCCATGCTCCCAAACTACTGAAAACAACTGAAATTTCACCGCTGAAAAAACAATTAGCCTTCTGTTGACTGTTACCTGAGTGTTGATGGCGCCTGAGCTCTTGCTCGAGTACCTCGGCGAATGGCACGAGTGAGGCCACGACGAGGCGCAAACACCACGGCACGACCAGCCACAACCTGTCTCTGTCGCTGCACATCAACACTGCCTGCATCGGCGCTGAGTGCCGGTGAAGGTGTTGCTAGATGGGTAGTGACAGTGTGAGGACCACCACACGCACGTGCTACTGCAGCAGTACCCCGACCACGATACCGACGACGCCGACAAACACCACTGCTGTCGTCCAACCGATGAGAACCGTTTGGTTCCGGTTCCGCCGCAGCAGCAGCCGCCGACACAGTGACAGCGCGACTGCAAGCAGTTCCAGGCGCCGCATCTGACGGAACTGGAGCCAGGTTCTCGGCCGGTTCCCACGTGTTATCGGTGTGCGAGTAGCCGAGCCATTTGACGAGAACCACACGCGAGTTGCGCACAGGATCGTAGCGTTGCGCCATCACTCGCTCCACAGGGAACACCTCACCGCCGCTCGCGCTAGTGTTGGCAGCGGGGGTGACTGTTGAACAGCCAGATATCGAGGGAGATAGCGGAGCTTGCTGCAATGTTGTGAGTTGTCTCTTCCTGGGTCTACCCGGGCCACGCTTGACAGCAGGCACACAAGAGCTGGATGAGTCGGTTGGGAGGTGGACTTCACCAATACCAGCATCAACGCCGCCATCAGTACTAACTGTGGTGGATTCCGCCGCAACAATGATTTGTTGTGTGTTATCACAGCTTTCACGGCGACGCTTGGTCTGACGAGCTAGACGAGATTTGCCGCGTTTCTTTCTTCCTGTGACAGAGCCTGGTTCTACAACTGGCTCGCTAGAACATACAGCTAGTTCAGCCCGCTTTGAAAGCCGGCGGGATAGCGCGATATCGTCGTCGCTGGTATTTTGTTCAGACTCCATCGTGGAGCGATTAGTTTCCGATTGTGCCATATTTTCGCTGTCCACTGGAACACTGCAGCTTTCTACAGCAGGATCAGGACAGTTTGCACCGCCGTCGTCGTCAGCGCTGTTACATTCAGCAACACAAGATATCTCACCGCTAAGAGCCGAAATGTCATCTCTCATCGGCGCATGGTCAACGATTATGTTAACCTGCAGTGATTTCGTGTTGAGCAGATCGGGCAGAGCGGCGACATGAGACGGCTGAGACACAATGGGGCTGGAGGCCGTCGTATCAGCGAGGCTTTCGCCGGCATCAGCAGTTTTAATTGCTGCCGCGGTCGGTGAAGCAGTGAGCAATTTGCTGATAACACAACATACGCATGCACACACGAACGCAACAAATGTAGGTATTATCCATAAAGAAAATATCTATTCATCTTGTATATTTTAAAGGCCCTATGTTCATCATGAAAATTAATATAGAATAAACAATAGTAAAACATTGAACCATCGTGGGAAAAATTAATATTTGAGATATATTTAATTTCAATTGGTAGCAATCGACCAGATGGAACAAAATGGTAAAAAGAAAGAAAACCAACCGTCTTTTGTAGGGACGACGAACAGACGTTTTTCTACGTTTCACACTTGTAGGTCGTTTCGGTCGTGTTCCATCGAAATATCGGTTGTCATGGCAACTATAAGATGTGAGCGACGACGTCTTCAAAGACTCAGTTTGAGCCTCAGCCGAGCTCTGAGCTAAGACTTGACCCTCAATCGTGGTGATCGCTTTTTCTTTCTCTACGACTTCATTAGACGAAACAGGTTTCCTGCGCCGACGCCTGGCTGGTGCAGACAAAGCAGAAACGAATTTCTGCTTGATGATCGGCGGAGGATCAATGAACCGCCGTGGCGTGACAATGGCGCGCGTGAGACGACGAGTGGGCGAATTCGGCTGTGACTGAGAAGTGGAAGTTGATGAGCACGACGGGTTCTCTGATTGTGATTCTTTCAAGCCTACATCAATCCCACGTACACTGGAACTTTTCGCCTTGTTTCTCCGACGATATTTACGTTTTCTGCCAGTGTTGACTCTTCGAGCAGCAGCAATGGAAATATGACCAGCCCTGGTCGATGTTTCAGGGCGATTAGCCGACGATCTAGCAACTTTGTTTTGATCCCGTGACCCGGATTCCGTTGAAAAAACTCGTTTGTTCGTTCGCTCAGAAAGTTGGTGGGTAGCTGCGCTATCGACCGCATTAGTGACGGATGGTCCATTTACCGACGAGCCACGAGTATTAATTCCACGAGATCTTCGCTGATAACGACTTTCTGCGCCCGCGGTCGACCTGCCTAGAACTACACCGCAATCATAATGATGACTATAGCGCCGACGCGTTCTTTGACGCGCTTGCGGCGATAGAGTGCGCCACCATTCCTCGAATTCACGCAAGTATTTGCTATACTTGCGTCGTAGAACGTTGGCTGACTCCCACGTGTTTTCATCACTTCAACGTACATGAATACACAAACACACACACACACACACACACACACATAGAACTATATCAAAACAACTATGTCACCTAGGTTACTCGGTCAGATAATCATAAACCACACGTAGTGGGTGTTAAAATATAAATCAATACATTATTATCCTGGAGAGGACCATTATTGACGCAACCTTACAGATAGTTTAAGTTCTAAGCTCTCACACAAATTCGTACATATGAAATAAATGTGAAAGATTAGACATTGGCGTGTGTGTACGTGACTGATTGTACGTGTGTAGATCAACAGGCGCGAACTCACTGTGTGTGTCCGCGCCATTTGACAAGATACTGGTGCCCATGCTGTAAGCGACTGTAGCCTCGACACAACACACGCTCCAGCACATAAGACTCGTCGGAGTCAGGTCTGGAAGCGGCGTCTCCTCCATCATCCTTTTCATTAAGAGGCGCGACAGATGCGTCCGCGTCGCTATTGTCGACAGTTTGTGCGGCAGTGAACGGAGCGCTTCGGAAACGAGATGTGTTAGTGTACCGGGCAGCTGTTCCGTCTGGTGGAGAAGAAACAAACCCACGCGTAAACAAAGAATGTGCTCCCAATTGGACTCGATTTTTGAAGCTATGAGGATGAAAGTAGCGGACAGCTATGAATGTTCATAAATGTGTGCGCCGCGATTGTCTCCTGATTGGATAATTTGTCTGTAGTTGAATTGTTATGTGTTAATTGATAAATAGTAAATTGTAATAGTATAGTAAATACATAATATTGTAATATTGTATAGTATGTAATATTGTATAATAATATTGTAATATTGTATAATAATATTGTAATATTGTATAATAATATTGTAATATTGTATAATAATATTGTAATATTGTATAATAATATTGTAATATTGTATGTAATATTGTATATACATAATACGTAATATTGTATAGTAAAAAGTAATTGATAAATAGTAAATTGTTATGTGCTAAATTCTAAATAGTAAATATTTTAGTGTGTGTATATTGATGTGAAGTAGCTTTGTCAATGTTTATATTAACAATTGGTATTGAGTTTGAGCACAGCGAGAGAGAGAGAAGCGGTTTGAAGAGATTGAGGGCGCTTTTGTTGCAGACTTCGGTGTGAATGAAAACTGAGATTGTTGTTCATTGTTAGCGAAATATAGTAAAGTTTATTAGCCCATCTTTTTACGACAATTTTTTCAATTACTTTATTGAACTCAATATTCATCAGTTATTTATCAGTTGATTTGGTCTAATTTATTTGGTGGAATCATTAAAATTAATAATTTCTCAAAACTATCAAAATAGGGATAATTTGTCAACTATTTCTTCCTGATAACATAACGAGAATTCATATTTCTTAAAGAAATTTAAAATTGTCTCATTAATTTTTCCATATCCCTGTTTGTAATATTACTCATTTCTCCTTGTTCTCCATTCACATACCAGCACCATATTTTTATCAATCAACGACAGAAGCGAACGTAACACGAGAGAGAGAGAGAGATAGAGAGAAAGAGAGATAATCCAGATCGCCTATATCACTCACTGTTTCCGTGATCAAACAATAACAAGATATACAGACCCGCCCGCCTCCGCTGCTACTCACCTTGCTCTTTACTACGGCCGCATTTTTCGCCGGCGGCTGCGGCAGTGACGGTGGCGACATCTGTCGGTCGCTCCAGCAACTGGCCGAGCAGCCGTTGAGCCGTAACACACTGCCGCTTGACAGGCCAGCCGACGCGACTGCCGCTAACTGCCGCTGATGCTGCTGCTGGCAGATGGCCGATCAGCTCGGTGAGAAAGGGCCGGCGCGAGGTGAGCACGTGCAAATATTGCAGCCAGCCAGACTCGCTCTGCACGAGCTTCAATGATCTGCGTTCAAACATAAGCACACACACACACACACATACTTGCTCAAATAGAACAGTGAAACCTGCCATATTTCCGCACATAGTCACTCAAATGTTTAGAAAGTATGTTCTGTGATAGTTGAAAAAATAGCGGTCGTTACTTTCTTACCGCACCACTTAATGATCTGTAGTGTATTTTCTCTGATTGCCCATATCCTAATGAGCCGTCTCTTCATTCAGTCATTAACCAGCAGAATACCTCGTCGTCAAATCGTTTCAATTTTACGCTCCTCGTCTCTTCAACCAGCTTGCTTCTCATATTGCGACTGCAAACTCTTACACCCCATTCTCCCCTAAACTGCGTGAACATCTCCTGCGTTGTTACCGTGAATAATAACCATGTGTGCATGTTGTTTCCAATATTATGAGATATATTCTATGTCTTCGACTGTCATTGTCTTTATATATTCGCCTGTACTTTGTTTAAAGTAGCCGTTTCAATAAAATACATTATGTATGAGGCTAGGAGAGAGAAAATGGGGACAAAGACAGAGTTGATGTTGTAGAAAACTTGCTGTGTTAATATAAAAAGATGTATTTAATACAAGAATTAACGAACAATAACACTTCACTCAATCTACCACATTCCACACAATTCCTCTTCATTGATAAAATCGATAACGCCAAAACAGTTTAAATTAGCCGAGATATAAATGAACAACTCTCGTGCTAAACATCACAACGGCACCTCTTAATAATACTAATTACAGCAAAAGAGTGGATGAGAAAGTGTTTGTTTACTTGTGTTTGTCGAGCTTGTTGAGCAGCCACAGCAGACACCAGCGCACCATATTAACGCCGACCACACCAGGACCCTCTTGTGCCGCCTCTGCCAACTGAACCAGAACCGCCACCAACACGCTCTCATGCTCTTCAGACAACACACCATCTTCCGCATCATCCAGGACCGGTTGATTCTCTTCAACGCTCGCATGTTGTATGACGTCACTGCCACTCGGTTTGACATGATCGTCATCAATAAGCCGGTTGTCATGGTTACATGAGCCCACATCACGTGCCACATGCGTGTCAGCAACAGGCACTGCTTTTTGGATCGGTGCATCCGGGCAAATGAGATCAACACAATGATCGTTGCCATGGAGACCGTTGTCTCTATTAGCGACTGTTTTCTCGTTGTCATGGAAACCGCTGTCGTTGCTATGCACATCTTTTTCGTTATTAAGACCAGTTTCACTAGTTTTGCCATGAAGAAACAGACCATTGCTAACATGCATATCTATATCATTTTTGACACAATCACTGGAATCACCATAGCAACGGTCGCCATAGCAACGGTCGCCATAGCCATCACTGGCGTTGTCATGGACACCGTGGCCGTTGCTATGACGACCGGGCAGAGATGAGCGCCGTGTGACGGAGGCCAGTTGAACTTTCGGCAGCGACATTGTTAGCAGCAGAGAAGGCGGCGACGAACAAGCCTGCTGCCGCTCCGTCGGACACGTCGAGCCAACTGCCGCCGTGCGTCGAGTGGTGGTAGTCGGGTGGGCGGCGGTCTTCTCACGGACGACCGTGCCAGCGCATGATGACGGCGATTTTAGCGTAGCTTTGACCGATGACGCAGCCAATGTTGATGTAGCAACGATAGTTTCAGCAATGTCAGAAGTCGGCTCTGTCCATGTAGAAAGAGCATTCACAGATAATTTCTTCGCTGGAGAAAGCGATGAAGGCGGCGGTGCTGGAAGCGCCACTGGTAACAATGACACGTGCGTAGTTTTGGCAGGCACTGGAGTGATTTCCCTCGACTGTGCTGACGCTGTATCTGCCGCTGTATCCTGCTTGTCATCAACACCCAGCGACAAACCAGCGCTCACAGATGACAACTTGCTGTGCGGCGATGTTTCCCTGCGTTTCTCCGACACCGGCGAGTGACTGGACGGACAGCGTTGCTCAGACGTCACTTGTGGCCAACTCGACGACGAATCACCAGTGCTGACATCGCTGTTCTTACTGTCTGGCGAGGATTGATGAGGAATGACCGACGAGTCTTCGACGCTGGACAATTCCACTTCAAAACAAGATTCAACATCATCATCATCATCATCACTACTGATGATCATCGCTGAATCCTGGCTTCTCAACCCACCTAACACACACACACACACACACACACACACATAATTAAATAAGATACAAACAGTTTTGAATTTCTGTGCCAGAATATTGTCCAATCGCAAAAAATCAGAACACATATCAGAAGTGTACCAACAACTGGGCCTGCCAACTATCAATGACATTGTCACCAAGAATCGAAAACGACTTGTAAACTCCATATTACTTACACAAGAGCCATCCATAATATTTGAAACTGTACAACGAAGTGAAAAAACAATCAACACACACAAAGGAGATAAAATTTATCCTTCAATCAGAACTGAGGCTGGAAGAAAGCGGCTAAATTATGATGCTGCTAGATTCATGTATGGTGTATTTTCTTCCTAGTATGTGCGTATGTTTGTGTGTGTGTGTGTGTGTGTGTGAGTGTGTATATATGTTTGTCTGCAAGTGTAATTTGATGTCATATATACATACCGTGTAAGTATGCATATATGAGCAAATATTTGTCAGTATATATATATTTGCACTCTCATTCACAAATATTTGCCCATATATGCATACTTACACGGTATGTATATACGCCATATGTATATTCAATATATATACATTGATTGATTGAAATTGTACTGAAAAGCCAACTTATTGGAGTACAATAAAGCAATTTACTTTACTTTACCTATACCTTACACACACAGTGATAAAATGACCATCCATTTCAACATCCTGTTCAACAAGGTAGATATGTTCAAAATCCTCCGATAATATGAGAGAATTCAACGGACTGCAGTTTAAAAAGCCCTAAAATACATCATCAATCGACATAAAAGAATGGCTGAGTGTACAAAACACCATCTCATCTTTTGCTGTGCAATAAAACTCACGTATATCTTGCGCTGCGGCAAAACTGGCGCACCGCGACGTTAAATGGCGCATGATGGCGCGCCGTGCCTCGTCGACAAAGCGACAATTGTCACCGTCAGCGGCGCACAACGATTGCCGCGCGTTCTGCGACAATTGTGGCTGCAGCGGAGACAAATTGTGCGCAGATAATCGTCGCCAAACTCGCTCCACCATCCATTTAGCATGACTAAACACACACACACACACATATATATATATATATATATATATATATATATATATATATATATATATATATATATATATATATATGGAATAACCCTAAAAATAGAGAGAGAAACTTCACGCAATCCGCACCGAAAATAGTCCAATTAGTCATACGAAAATAATAGAATATTATTTGAGAGTGAAACTCATTTGAGCTTTATAAAAAAAAAAAACAATATTACAAACTATACAACAAATTAACGTGTGTCCAAGTAATTTAATTATGTGTGCCTAAATAAATAGAAACAGATAATATTAATAACCTAATAAAGTAGTAATTAGGTTGAATAATGCGCTAAAAATGTAGCATGCTGAATATTCAATATATTCCAATATAATATTGCTCTTATATTGCTCACCGAATACGTCCTGTATGCACAATGTACCAATGAAGAACTGCCCGGACCATCTCCTCTGTGAAAGGTAGAGTAGAGAGATTGTTTCTGCTCCCCGCACCAACTATATCAACTCTCGCCACTCTGTCTTGAGCAGGATGTACAACGTTGTGTCCTTCGGCAGACGCAGGATCGTGTGTTTGATGATCTCCAGCAGATAATTCATCTTCTTCGTCATCATCAATAACAATAGGATCAGTAGCAGTGAGAGTTATAATGTCATCACTGGTTTCATCTTCGCCAGCCGTTCTAGCTCCGTTACAACCATCATTCTCATCTGTGGTGCCTATGAGCGGCGCCAGCACTAGCACCAACATCTGTTCCTCGTTGTCGTACAGTGGGGACAGCAGGCGCGTGCGATAAACTAGCGCCTGACTGTTGGCTTCCTCATTGTCCATGACATGATGTCTGGTAGCAGTCGACGAGCCGATAACAGCGCCTCCTAGTGAGCGATTGTGCAAGTTTTTGTTCCTGTTGATATTGGGTGTTGTGGTCGACCTTATATCTTGCTGACTGTTATTGTTGTTGTTAATGTTGTTGTTGTTGTGGTTGAGTGTTGTGTCAGGGCCGAACAAATGGCCTCTTAACAATCTAACACACACACACACAATTGTTGTCTGTATTTACCGCATGCATGTTATGAATAGATTAGCTACGAATATGTGGTATTGAAATACTATAAATATATGACATGATATGGATATATAACCAACACAAGAACAAATTACACACACACACACACACACACACACACACACACACACACACACACACACACACACACAATTGGTGTCTGTATTTACCACATGTATGTTATGAATAGATTAGCTACGAATATGTGGTATTGAAATACTATAAATATATGGCATGATATGGATATATAACCAACACAAGAACAAATTACACACACACACACATGCATACACATGTACTTAGTTCATGATTCAGAAAGGGAATTTTTATGAATCCAAGTTAATTTTCCCGTGCATGTGAGAACACGATACTTGCGGTTGAAGAAAATTCCAATTTTCCCACTCATACGTTTAATGTAAGAAAACGTTTTAAGAATATTTTAATATTTACGTAAAAACAATGAATATGTACGTAAAAATGAATATTTACATTAATACAATTATCATTTACGTAAAAACAAGGAAGTCCAATTATGACATTCCAAATAGTATACTAAAATACATTATGAAACATTAAATATAATAAATATGATAACGTAATTTATAAATGTTCAAAATGTAAAAATTAGCGTTTCAAAACCGCAAACAGGAAAATAGAAAATTATTTGGGGAGTTTAAAAAGCACCATCGTGGAAAACCTAAATGTTCACACGCCCAATAATATGCTACAATGAAACTGACAAATCTAAAATATAAAAAAACTTCAAATTGGCAACACTAACACAACTACACCACAAAAACTGGCAACACTCACGAAACTGGAAGTTGGCAGAGACTGGCCACGTGTTGGAAGCTTTCTCCCGAGGCAACAAGCGACACAGCCTTTTGAACACGCTCCATTTGTTCACACACACATACAACTTGCTTGCAACCAGTTACAACACTGCAGAATATTCGCCTGGACAAATCACTCGATGTTGCGACATATTTGACGCAGTGTTTTCATTATGAGGACAATTATTCGGTCATCTGCGCACAAATAAACACACACATTTATGTTGACGCAAACTGTGACAATTGTGGTGCATATCAATACAATGAATACACCTCGATACTGGGCAATATAATAGTGCCCAAACCAATAACAAATACTGAATTATAAATTCGTCTATTTTCGGTGTTTTTATGCATACTCCCGGCAATAAAAAGTAACCAGCGCGGAGGTATTACTGCTGCACGCGCACGCACAAAACAACACAGACACAACACAACAACTCTCCTGTAATGCAAGAATAAAACACTCAACCCAACTGCTTGTTTGATCAATAATTAATTATCCATCAAACAACACACAAATCAAACCACAACGACAAATATCAAATTCTACATAAATCCACAACTCGCGTGACAAATATGACTAGGCACTTTCAATTTGACCGCACACAATTCACAATCATACAACACACACACACAAATTATTTGCAAACCACTAGCCTATTGTGTACAGAACTCATGTTTTTTAGCCACTAGACTACGAGGCAAACTTTTTCACAATTGTGAGTTTGCCGTGTTGATTAGGAGAAATTAGGAAAAGATGAGGGAAAAATTGCGGAAAAGTTGCACCAGAAATCTAGCAAAAATACAATTACTGACTCTGGAGAGAAGTTATTGAAACTGATCTAAGCTCTCAAAAAACTAATCTACTCTTTGTGATCGAAATTTGTAATTTTTAAATTGAATAAGCTATTTGTTACACAATACGTTTTTGGCGGAATTCACAATAATGCATGAATATCTGTTCATTCCAAGTTCGACAACTTTTTAATATTAATTACAGGTAAATCCAGTAGCATGGGAAGAGTGCAATTGTACTATTATCACCCTGGGGTGACCTCATGTACCTTGGAAGCACCCAAAAGATGTAGATACTTTGAGAAAACGAGATAAGTTAGTATGTGAGCCCAAGCACAACCCAAGAGAAACCCAAAAAATCAACCTGAAAGAAATATAGAAGGTAAACCACGCAATCACACACAAGTCTAATCATTCACAAAATAATTCACACACACACACACGCACACTACAAATACAGTCGGTCCTCGAAATAGCGGACTCGAAGGACCGAGAAAAGTGCGCTATTTGGAGGTGTTCGCTGTAGCAATGATAATCAACCTTTTTACTCTTAATCGTCCATTTTTCACACATAATATTCTAATGCCATCAATTCCGGTGTCAATGCCAATGTATTGTGGTGGAGAGGAGTGGTAGCTTGGCAAGAATGGGGGGAACGACTGCGACAATAAGCAGCGATAATCCACCTGGGTTGGCTCCTGTTGCAGTCGTTCGGTGGTTGAATTATAAAAACATAAAATTCCTTTAATATTCATCAGTTGACATCTACCTCAAATGATTCCTAATTTTTCCACTGCCTCAAAAAACAATTAGTCAACTGTGCGGTGTCCTCCTCTAGACGTCATGGTTTTGGTAGGCTGCAGTTTGCAGGAGAGACCCTCTTCTTGCATTAGTCTCCAATACAATCATTATCGGAATTGTCAATGTTACATGAAGGTCTAAATTCCTGTATGATTCTTGTGCGAGACCTTCACCAATCTGAGTTCCTAGGCGACCGCCTAGTTTGTGTATAACTAATAATATGCCTTTGTATATTTCTATAGCCGGCGCTAATAAGCCACTCGTTTCTACCAATCAGCTTGCAATAGTGAAATGTTGTCAGTCGACAAGCTGAAGGCAATATATTCCACACAACTTATATTTGAGAATTACACAGAATTAGCCCATTTTCCGCTATTTGGAGGATTTCGTTATTGTGAAGGTACACTGTACCCACACTCACGCAAACACATCAACGGGCTACACAAAAAAACGCAAAACGTTCCATAAAACGTATACACGCTACATAATATACATAAAACATAAACCATGTATGGATTTTCCGCTCGATTTTTAAAGTGTCTCTGATGTTTGAAAGTTAATCTGATGACTCGCGATTTCTCTGCGTAGATGAAGCAGCGCGCAACACTGCTTGCTAAATAGCCCTCGCTTCAGTGCTGGTTGGAATTATTCACGAGATACACTGACACGACGACCAGACTTTTTCCTTGCTCAAATTAAACGGTCTCAGGTATTATACACACAATCTACTTCACTGATCAACACATTCCAGTCGGCCTACGCACCAACGCACTAACCAACACTCAACTCAGAACGAATCTGGCCACGAAATGAATGCACAAATTCACGTGCATATATCAGTGAGAGTGCTTCCTTGCTTATCAGTGAGAGTGCTTCATTGCGTCTATGAGCGCGTGCACAAGCAAGATGTCTAGCACCACACACGGACACAATGCACGTATCAAAATATTAGCAAACAAATATGAGGCAATCAAAACGGAAAAATACGCAGTTTTTGGTGTAAGTAAAAGCTGCATGGGATACTCTGCAAAACATTGAAAAACGATCATTAAGATCGGAAATTTATTATCTAATTTCTGCACCAAGAGCAGAAATTCTGAATGTAATAACATGGAATAAGCACTGTAATAGAAACATAGACGAAACACAAAATATATATTTTTAACATATTTCCGTTATTCTCCGCATGAATCGTAATATACTCCAGACCATCTACTTTCCATGAACATTTCAAAAATATGTTCACATATTGTGTGAAATACAAAAATTGAATTAATAATTGAAGAAAATAAAGAATATTTATTTTAAGCGACACAAAACTTACTGAAGATATAACATAAATTATATAAAATTTACATTGGTAAGAGGCGAAAAATAACTACAAAAGCCAATAATGACAACACGTGAAAATAAACGCTCAGATCCACCGTTTTTGATAATTATTTCGTTGAGAAAAATATAGCGTATATTCGAACGTATTGAGCGAGGAATAAAAATTTTAGCACCACAAAAACCAAACTAACATCATACAACATATAACACAGTCAGTTTACAAAATCCACCTGAAATTCCCCAAACACAGACATAACCAGATCCGACGAAGTAAATAACAACGTGAAAAAGAGCGTTTTTTGTAAATAAATTCTACGTAGGCATGATACATCAAACAAACACATACTTCAGAAAAACAACAAAGCCACTGTACAGCTTCAAGCATTTCAGAACGAAGTGAAACGCATGACCGTTTCTAGCTCAATAAGTAAACAACTATGAAAACATTCCGCACGTGAATACAAAAACAATCGGAAAACAATAAAATATCCAGATATGAACACAAGTAGAATTATAAGTTACCAATGTAAATGATGAATAAAAAACAAACATGGACCTCATGAGGAGCTACGCTTCACGTGCACGCGCAACGGAGGTAACAAGCGTGTTATAGCAGAGGTCCTAGAACAGAAACACCAAATGCCTCAAAGTTTAAACTTTTTCTCTGTGTATTGTTCAATTCAATTTTGAAATCATTTTTCTCTAGATTTATAAGGCGACAATTTGCTATTACTGTCTGGTTATTATTAATATTCTCTACGTTCACGAGGGTAAACAAGCACAAAGAACGAATTGAATGAACTTCCAGTCGTTTAATGTATTCTACCTTTCTACCTTTAAACCTATCTGTGCCCTTCAATATTATTTACATGTAAGAGTGAAAATAACTTGCGGATGTTTGGAATTTCAAAGGTTGAAATAGTTCTTAACAACGTGTGTGCTATGTAGATAGTTGTGTCAATTGCAAAAATTGTTTCAGAAATATTTTCAAGGATAATTACAAAAAAAACTCATTTAGTGGGCAATAAAAATACATTTCATAAAAAGCACATGAACGGTGTATTCTGTTTGAACAACAGTATTGAGAACAAAATGCACATACAATTATATTTCCTTACAAATTCGTCCAAGAAAGCGATTTGCTTTTGCGACGTAAATTGCGTATAAAAATTTCCCACTTCTTCAGTCGTCTGCTGATGGTATCTTCATCATCTTTCACGTAGCTCCTGCAAAATACACACAGATACCCGTCTTTACAATCAACTTCCTCCTCATATCCTCAATCATAAATCATATTCCTTATTCTCTTCTGCTCTGCACAAATTTTGGCTATATTTGCCCACACCTCTAACTCCTCCATTCCGACAGCACTAAATCTTGTTCTCTCTACATTCGTTTTTCTTGGTTACCAGTGTTAATCTATGATGCGATGTGTGTTAATGTGTAAGGTTTGCTGCTTGCTTTTGCTGTTTTATACTTGTTTTTCTCTTATATTATCATGTGTGTTATTTTTGCTGGCTCATACATTTTCCATCTATGAGCTAATAATCCTTTATATTGTTAGCACCAGTTTTACTCTTTTACGCGCCTCTGCTCTACTTGGCGCTATATCAAATACATGTTTGTTTGTTTGTTTGTTTGACACAATTAAAATACTATTGCTCAAAATCAAGACAGAACAACAGAATTACACACGAATTATGCGTGACAAATTTATCAAATATTGCACAAACAGGGGTGTAGATTTGTGTCGAGGCTCGGGGGGATGACAGTCATCATGCATTAGTGTTCAAAGTTGACTCAGTTGGTCAATTGCGTGAGATCCTCAACTATTTTCGGTCTATTTAATTACAACACATTATTTTACAACACACAACACACAAAGTATAATTTTCACATATTTATATTTTGTATATTTTTCCTGTATTATTTTTTTCCTTTGATGATTTTGATGATAATATACTCAATAAACTGAACTCAGCAGATATGTCGGGGGGTATAATTGCGTATTCATACCCCCAGCCAATTTGTCTTGGTATATTATACCCCCATATCCCCAGAATATATGCCCATGAGCACAGACACTATAAAAATGAAAGTGTATTTATATACTGAAAATAAATAAATGTCTAATATAACAATGGAATTTCGAATGTGCATTCGTGTGCTAAATAATTCAAAAATATATTATCTTAGGAATAAATCAAACAGCAAAATTACTTTGTTCTCCTAGCCTATTTTTCGAGTGTTGGTGTTATATACAACATCAACAACAACAAATCTATTTTCTATAGCGCACACAGTAATCAGAGGCGCGAAACAGAACAAACAAATGGACGGAAGAGGAGAAAAAGAATTAAGTAGCTCGGCGATAGAGAGTCACAATGAGCAGTTGAAGAAAGTCAATATACATGGTAATATTGGAGTAAATATAGAGTAGATACATTAATATGAATAAATATATGTAAATATGTAGTAGATACATTAATATGAATAAATATATGTAAATATGGAGTTAGTTTTTTATTATTATTAATTACAGGCAAATCCAGTATCATGGGAAGAGTGCAAGCACTATTACCACCCTAAGGTGGCCCCATGTACCGGAAGCGCCCAAAAGATTCAGAGAGAAAGAGAGTTCGAAAAGAAAAAAGTCTAGAATGAAAGTTGGAAAGAAAATAATAAATAAATAAGAATAAATAATAAACCATCATCCGATAACAATCCATAATGTCACTCCGCCCACGTTCCTCAATAAATAATAACAATCAACAATAAATATGTGATTCAGTAAATAACAGCCATCAATAAAGAAGAATAAATATTAATAAATCAGTAATAAATAACAATCAAGAACAATAAATATGATTCAATAAGAAACATCCAACAATAAATATAAATATGATTCAATAATTAACAACAACAAAACGAACAACAACAACAACAACAACAACGATGGTGCAAACATATATATCGTTTTCTCTGGTCTTACTGGTTAATTATACATTCCAGCCACAACGCTTTCACGGTGAAATCAAAGTCATCAAATAAATCAAGTGGAATCAAAGTCATCTTTCACGGTGAAATCAAAGAATCGTAGTCAAAGAGACACACGATTGTATTAAAAGGAGCTAAGGATATTACGTCTACGGACCATTACGCCTACGAACCATTACGCCTACGGACCATTACGCCTGACTAACCTACGGGCTCTTTCCTAACTAACCCAGCCTAACTAATCAAACCTAACCTCACCTAACAAGAAAGAGGATAAAGCGTTGGGACTGAAGCGTAGGCGTAATGGTCAGTAGGCGTAATATCCTGCTTGCCGTATTGCAGTGGTTCTCAACCTTTTCAGTGTCCGCACCGCTGTCAAATCAGAAGTCAGTTCTCGCGCCCCTTGGATTATTGATATCTATATGAAAAAGATAGAAATACAAACAAAGTAATAGCGAAACTTCTTTTTAATTCAAAAATTAATTCCTGCACATTGAAGTTGCTGTAAACAAACGATTTTCCAGGCAAAATATAAAGCAAGAGCATATATTTCCTTTAATTTTCACAGGAGCTAACCTCGCACCCCTTGGGAACTAAACTCGCACCCCTTGGGAGCTAAGCTCTTACCCCTTGGGAGCTAAGCTCTTACCCCTTGGGAACTAAACTCGCACCCCTTGAGAGCTAAGCTCTTACCCCTTGGGAACTATGATCGCACCCCGGTCAAGAACCCTTGCTTTATTGCAATTTGCAACACACTGATCTACCTTGCATCTCGTCCTGCACTGCCGCTGGTCACGGTGATGACTACTGTGTTGGCCAGGTTCGACACCAAATTGGTCTGAAAACACACCCGCATGCGTTTGTATAGCAGAGCACTGTTATATGTGCATGTGTAGTAGTAGAAATGGTACAGCTGCTTGTTCTGGGGAAAATTGAATTTGCGATTATAGAAGTAATCGGCATTTAACTATCATTTCATTTTACAGTGAATAATTTTGGAATTAGTTTGATGTTTCGATCCTTGAGAGGTGAAATATCTTTAAATGTTTAATTTTTAGGCTAATACTAGGTTTTACTGAACACATTTGTAAAATAACTTGTAACTTTTGTAATTAGCGCAAATTCATCATTGTACTTTTCTGTTTGTCCGTAAATATTTTATGTTTAAATAATTGCATGTTAATTAAATAGTTTTTATTTATTTATTCTACATTCCAACGATGTAATGTGTCGTTTATTTTCACAAGACATCCTAAGATTCTTCTGGAACAGGGATTATACTGGTGATTTGTCACGAGGTTTGACGTTTCCACAACTTACGCCTGAAGTGTTGGATGTAGCCGCTTGAGTGGCCGTTGTAGTGCTGCTTGATGTGGAATTTCTCATTGCCCAACTGGCAACACTGGCTCCGAACATTGTCAGAGCAGAAATACTGAACACGGTGACGAAAAGCAGCGCCGCAATGTACACCGAGAAATGAAAGACGGGTGTGTTTGGCAGAGTCATTGCATTCGATCGTGCATAAATTGCACGCCCACTCTGAAATCGCAACACATTGAACAAACATCAACAACACCAATTTTAGGAGGGGGGGCTGAACCCCCCCCCTCCTAAAATGTTTTCATCAACTCTTCATAACCAAGAGATTCACTAAAAGAGGTCAAGAAATATTATGTTCTCTGTAGAATTGGTTGATATAAGCGTTATCGCAAAAACGTTGCATAATGATGCATGTACACGACTGATCTCCTCCAAGATTCAGCCCCCCCAAAATTCAGCCCCCCCAAAATTGTACTCTGGATCCACCACTGTAGCAACAACATTTGTTTTACGTTGGCAAACAGTTGTGTTGTAAATATTATTAGTTCAATTATTATTGATGTTCTGGTTTGAACCAATTCTCCAAAAAATGCTATCATATTGTACACACAATCAGCCAGCCAGCCAGGATTCTAACAGGCGCTAGGATTTCTGTGAAAAATAAATAAAATATATGTTTTCTCTATGCTTTATGCTTTTTCCTGAAGAAAAAAATTGTAGAAAGCTTTTAAAATAAGCTCAAATTGTATGAATTATTATTGAATGAAACAAATTCTGTTATTACGTCATTTTTATTTTAATCTTTTTCATATAGCCATTAAGAATACAGGGAGAGCTGCGAGAATTGACTGCTCATTTGAAAATGATTCCATCAGTGGAAAAGTTTGAGAACCACTGCGGCAAACTCACCAGTACACCAGGGTCATCCACTCAGACCTGCGACATCGCTGGAACTGCCAAGACAAACAGCCCGTGTGTTGAGGGCACATACCACGGCGAGCGTGTGAAAGTGTGTGCGTGTTCTAAGTACATCAGCCATACTGCAACAAAAAAGATGCAGAATTATCCCCGGCAAGCGCGTCATTGCTCAGTGCGGGATCTCCCAGCCGTCAAGCAGAAAAACAACTCTGCAACACAGGTGAAACCCCGTGAAGCAGAAATATGCACGAATGCTTGTTTAACCACACGCGCTGACTGGACACGCGAGATGAGTGTCTGTAATTACTGGGCGTGTTGAAAGAGCGGTTTTTATGTCGCCAGTCGCCGTTGAGAAAGCGAACATGGCAAGGTCGTCGTAAAAATGATATTTGTCTAATGATGTTACAGTGAAAAATGCCAAATACAATACTGATTGGATAATTGCAATTTGCCAAGACTTACTCAATTGACCAATAACAACATAGCTTCAATTAATCAAAAACCAATTTGTCTGCTTCGCATAAAAATGTCTTCAACTTTGCATTTATAATAGGAAAACAAATCCATTTTGAATTAATCTGAACAAATCTGTTTTGAATTATTTTGTTGTTATTATCTGTTTTGAACAAATCTGTTTTGAATTATTTTTCGATATTGTTCTCTGGAATCATATTAGTGAATACTATTAGTTTTAAGTCAATTTTGTACTACATAGTTGTAAATCTGTATTTACTTATTATTCATTTGGTTTTCTAGCTATTTGTATTATTATGAAATAGTATTGAAGTCACTAAGCTTACTAGAAGATATCTAGCTTTATATCTTGTCACTAAGCTTTTATATGATATCGCTAATCTCTATTTAATATTTTGAATATATGCAAATGTTGATCGCATTACTACACGATTATTGAGATCCGTTTCCGTGGTACCGTACAATTATTGTGATAATACACAAACATACAGGCACACACACACACACACACACACAAACACATGCCTGCTGTATCTCGATATTTATTCCTGTACATATTTTATATTTCAGTGTGTACATATCGTAAATTAGTCTCATATTTATTACAATTAATTTTTTGGATGAAATATAATACCTGCGTTGGCCAAGATAAACATTCAAAAATCAATTGCTGATATTTAGCGAAATTTCAGTGGATTGTTTGGTAGAAATTCGCCAGGCCAAGAGAGTAAGGTGGATATTTCGCCAGAATCGGAGCGTGTACGTGAGTATTGGTAGATGAAAAACATTTATTCAATTCATAATATGTGGAATTAATAGATAATGATTGAAGAACATTGCAAAAACATGAACACAATCGATCTGGCAGCCGACTCTGACATACGTCAAACTGCCATTTTGATCTCGAAAATGGCGGTATTCCGCGACGGTTGCGCCTAATTGGAAGACATTTTGGCAATTATTGTTTTGTTTCGACAACTGTTGTCTTGGCAAGAAACACTATATTGCTGCCAGACTTTGTACGTACATACTGCGCTTTTGATTAGTAGATTATATAGATTGGTTCTCTTGTTTGTCTCCGTGTGTGCTACATGATTTTGCTTGCTGCCTGTTCCGTTCAGCTTGCATCGTTGCGATTTGCTCGTCTTTCATGGCTGAATTATTAAATTGGTTTAGTTTTTGTTGCTATACTTTTGCTGTTTGGTAGCGGCTTGACAATTTTAAGGCTTGCCGATGTGTATTGCTTTAGTATCTGTTTGTGTTGGCTGGTTTGGTCCCATCAGTGATTTAATTATGTGAGGTGCGATCCGTCGAGGTGGACTTTGGACTGTCTTGCTTAACTGCTCACACATGATGTATGTTTGGGTTTGAATTGAAGCTGCTATTGTGTGATGAATTCTTTTCTTATGGTAAATATTATTGGTTTCCCTAGTATATCACCATTTGTGTGTGACTGTAACTCAATTGTTTGTCGCAGAAATGTCCTGGCTGGCGCGTCGGTGAGTTTGTGCCGGGCGTGCGTGTCTTTGCTCTATCGTTTCTTATCACTGCCGACGCACTGTGACCGTCGCTCCTTCACAGTCCGACCATGAGCGACTTATCTCGTGCCATTGAGCTGGTACAGCAGGGAATGGACGCCGCCAGGGTGTCGCAGATCTGCGGGGTATCAGCCAGGTGGGTGGTTGGTGTGAGCGTTCAAGTGCCAGTTTGCTGAACTGCTCGGTACAGCCGCTGTCGCAGAAAAAAGGCGAATATATTGAAAGACAAATGAATCAGTGAAGTTCAAGACACACGTTTATTTCACTCCCTCAGCTTTTCAATCAACCCGAATTCGCAGGTTCAGGTTTCAATTGGCAGTATTGCCTCTGCATCGGCACAGTCTTGTTCTACTTGACTATTTCCCCTGTCTATGTTCTCTTCTCCATACTGTCTGTAGTTTTTCTTCGGTATTCCAAAATTCATTCCGTTTAGTTGGACATTTTGGTTGTGGTAATTTCAGTGAACGCTCATGTTGGAGATGTTTGAAGATCAATGAGAAAAAGTGAATCGTGTAAACTGATCGTCTGTTCGTGTCTTATTGTTGTTGTTATTCGTCTTTTTCTACTTGGATTTTTAATACATCAACATTGTCTCTCATGTCGTGTCTATCATGTTGTAATTTTCATGAAGTAGTGGTATTAGGTGATCAGCATATGGACCAATAACGAAGATGACGAATAAATTAGAGAAAAATGAACACGTTCAATGTAATTTTTGTTTGTGTATATACTTTTTATGTATTTTGTGTTTTATCTATTTTATGTAGCGTATATCCCGGCATATGTCAAGTTTTTGCGGATTTATGCGGTGCGTTGCTGTGTTTGTGGTTATTTGTAGTGCGTGTGTGTGTGTGCGTGCGTGAATTATTTTGTGAATGATTTGACTTGTGTGATTGCGTGGTTTTCCTTCTATATTTCTTTCTGGTTGATTTTTGGGTTTCTTTTGGGTTGTGCTTGGGCTCACACAATCATTGCTTAACTTAGCTAATTTTTCTCAAAGTATCTATATATCTTTTGTGCGCTTCATTGCTACATGAGGTCACCGCAGGGTGGTAATAGTGCACTTGTACTCCTCCGCCATGCTACTGGATTTGCCTGTAATTAATATGGAAAATAAGAAAACAATATGCATGTGTGTGTTTGCCTCTCTCTGTGTGTGTGTGTTTGTCTTTGTTGTTTGTCTCTGTGTGAGTGTGAGTGTGTGTGCGCTTTAGAGACCTTTGGTATAAAGCGCCATATATATGTACTAATGTACTGTGTTCTTACTAGTTGTTCTTACTAGTTGTCTTCGCAGGAATGAGTCAGAGGCTCGTGACTCCCGCCTTCCAGTTGTCATATGTCTTCTTAAACAACTAAACTTCTAAAACTTCTTGTGTGTGTGTGTGTGTGTGTGTGTGTATGTGTAGTTCGCTGCACGATATGCGATCATCTCGTAGTCGAGGGGGAGGCTGTGGTGTGATGGAGGAAGTCAGTGAGGATTCTTCATCATCATCGTTGTCAACACAGCTGATGCGCAGTGTGATGTCGGTGAGTGAGGAGTACATGTTCGCCAACTCGCTGGTACATCTGGTCGACGACGGCTGGGAGTTGAACCGAGACTCAATTCGTGTGCTGCTGCGCTGGTTCTTGCCTCGTCTGCCCGCCCGTCTCAACAGGTGAGAGAGCGCGCTCACGTGCACTGACAGTGATCAAGTGAAATGATGATATTATATTATTAACATTTATTTGTATAGCGCACATTAAAACACACGCGCGAAAAGACTAATCTTGGTGCAAAAATATAAACAAATAAGTAAGACACGCCGCTTAGGGAAAGCAAACATGCGGACAATACACACACCCACAAGCACACACACACACTCACACACACACGCACACGCACACAAACATACTCATGCACACACACCGCAAAATTGAAACATGGCAGTAAGAAAGAGCAAAAAAACAAAAAAATAACTTCTAGTAAATATATCAAGCGAGACGGGTACGGTATGACGGCTGACGGTGATACCGGCTTGTCTGTCTGATGTTCTGCCTAAACTATCACTCTGTTGGACATAGGCGCTGAATTTAATGCGCAAATTTTAGTCTCAATTTTTCCCATAAGCTTATGCTGGCTAGTACGTTAACGTATAGAAATTAAGAAACATTGGCTACACTTTCTTGTGCGCTTTGTGTATGTATATACACGTGTGTGTGTGTGTGTGTGTGTGTGTGTGTGTGTGATATCAGTGGTGGTGGTACGCGCAACCGTGGTCCGCTGAGTGACAAGGAGTCGTGGGGTCGGTGGGTGGTGCACTTTGAGTCAGGCTGGCGTGCCCTGACCGGCGGTAAAATCAGCCGACTGCCTGGCCAACCGACCGACGAGTTCCTGCAACTAGCCAAGCGCGTGCTCGAGGCGGCACTGCAACAACTGCGCGACGGAGGATCAGGTATTTGTCTAGTTCAGGAAGTATCAGGTATCTATTTAGTTCAGGAAGGATCAGGTATCTATTTAGTTCAGGAAGGATCAGGTATCTGTCTAGTTCAGGAAGGATCAGGTATCTATTTAGTTCAGGAAGGATCAGGTATCTGTCTAGTTCAGGAAGGATCAGGTATCTATTTAGTTCAGGAAGGATCAGGTATCTGTCTAGTTCAGGAAGGATCAGGTATCTATTTAGTTCAGGAAGGATCAGGTATCTGTCTAGTTCAGGAAGGATCAGGTATCTGTCTAGTTCAGGAAGAATCAGGTATCTGTCTAGTTCAGGAAGGATCAGGTATCTGTCTAGTTCAGGAAGGATCAGGTATCTGTCTAGTTCAGGAAGTATCAGGTATCTGTCTAGTTCAGGAAGAATCAGGTATCTGTCTAGTTCAGGAAGTATCAGGTATCTGTCTAGTTCAGGAAGTATCAGGTATCTGTCTAGTTCAGGAAGAATCAGGTATCTGTCTAGTTCAGGAAGAATCAGGTATCTGTCTAGTTCAGGAAGTATCAGGTATCTATTTAGTTCAGGAAGGATCAGGTATCTGTCTAGTTCAGGAAGAATCAGGTATCTGTCTAGTTCAGGAAGGATCAGGTATCTATTTAGTTCAGGAAGGATCAGGTATCTGTCTAGTTCAGGAAGAATCAGGTATCTGTCTAGTTCAGGAAGTATCAGGTATCTGTCTAGTTCAGGAAGAATCAGGTATCTGTCTAGTTCAGGAAGAATCAGGTATCTGTCTAGTTCAGGAAGTATCAGGTATCTATTTAGTTCAGGAAGGATCAGGTATCTATTTAGTTCAGGAAGGATCAGGTATCTGTCTAGTTCAGGAAGGATCAGGTATCTATTTAGTTCAGGAAGGATCAGGTATCTGTCTAGTTCAGGAAGAATCAGGTATCTGTCTAGTTCAGGAAGTATCAGGTATCTGTCTAGTTCAGGAAGAATCAGGTATCTGTCTAGTTCAGGAAGAATCAGGTATCTGTCTAGTTCAGGAAGGATCAGGTATCTGTCTAGTTCAGGAAGGATCAGGTATCTGTCTAGTTCAGGAAGAATCAGGTATCTATTTAGTTCAGGAAGGATCAGGTATCTGTCTAGTTCAGGAAGAATCAGGTATCTATTTAGTTCAGGAAGGATCAGGTATCTGTCTAGTTCAGGAAGTATCAGGTATCTGTCTAGTTCAGGAAGGATCAGGTATCTGTCTAGTTCAGGAAGAATCAGGTATCTATTTAGTTCAGGAAGGATCAGGTATCTGTCTAGTTCAGGAAATATCAGGTATCTGTCTAGTTCAGGAAGGATCAGGTATCTGTCTAGTTCAGGAAGTATCAGGTATCTGTCTAGTTCAGGAAGTATCAGGTATCTGTCTAGTTCAGGAAGGATCAGGTAACTGTCTAGTTCAGGAAGTATCAGGTATCTGTCTAGTTCAGGAAGGATCAGGTATCTGTCTAGTTCAGGAAGGATCAGGTATCTGTCTAGTTCAGGAAGTATCAGGTATCTGTCTAGTTCAGGAAGGATCAGGTATCTGTCTAGTTCAGGAAGTATCAGGTATCTGTCTAGTTCAGGAAGAATCAGGTATCTGTCTAGTTCAGGAAGTATCAGGTATCTGTCTAGTTCAGGAAGAATCAGGTATCTGTCTAGTTCAGGAAGTATCAGGTATCTATTTAGTTCAGGAAGGATCAGGTATCTATTTAGTTCAGGAAGGATCAGGTATCTGTCTAGTTCAGGAAGGATCAGGTATCTATTTAGTTCAGGAAGGATCAGGTATCTGTCTAGTTCAGGAAGAATCAGGTATCTGTCTAGTTCAGGAAGTATCAGGTATCTGTCTAGTTCAGGAAGAATCAGGTATCTGTCTAGTTCAGGAAGAATCAGGTATCTGTCTAGTTCAGGAAGGATCAGGTATCTGTCTAGTTCAGGAAGGATCAGGTATCTGTCTAGTTCAGGAAGGATCAGGTATCTGTCTAGTTCAGGAAGTATCAGGTATCTGTCTAGTTCAGGAAGAATCAGGTATCTGTCTAGTTCAGGAAGTATCAGGTATCTGTCTAGTTCAGGAAGAATCAGGTATCTGTCTAGTTCAGGAAGTATCAGGTATCTATTTAGTTCAGGAAGGATCAGGTATCTATTTAGTTCAGGAAGGATCAGGTATCTGTCTAGTTCAGGAAGGATCAGGTATCTATTTAGTTCAGGAAGGATCAGGTATCTGTCTAGTTCAGGAAGTATCAGGTATCTATTTAGTTCAGGAAGGATCAGGTATCTGTCTAGTTCAGGAAGAATCAGGTATCTATTTAGTTCAGGAAGGATCAGGTATCTGTCTAGTTCAGGAAGAATCAGGTATCTGTCTAGTTCAGGAAGAATCAGGTATCTGTCTAGTTCAGGAAGTATCAGGTATCTGTCTAGTTCAGGAAGGATCAGGTATCTGTCTAGTTCAGGAAGTATCAGGTATCTGTCTAGTTCAGGAAGTATCAGGTATCTGTCTAGTTCAGGAAGAATCAGGTATCTGTCTAGTTCAGGAAGAATCAGGTATCTGTCTAGTTCAGGAAGTATCAGGTATCTATTTAGTTCAGGAAGGATCAGGTATCTGTCTAGTTCAGGAAGAATCAGGTATCTGTCTAGTTCAGGAAGTATCAGGTATCTGTCTAGTTCAGGAAGTATCAGGTATCTGTCTAGTTCAGGAAGTATCAGGTATCTGTCTAGTTCAGGAAGGATCAGGTATCTGTCTAGTTCAGGAAGGATCAGGTATCTGTCTAGTTCAGGAAGTATCAGGTATCTGTCTAGTTCAGGAAGTATCAGGTATCTGTCTAGTTCAGGAAGTATCAGGTATCTGTCTAGTTCAGGAAGGATCAGGTATCTGTCTAGTTCAGGAAGGATCAGGTATCTGTCTAGTTCAGGAAGTATCAGGTATCTGTCTAGTTCAGGAAGGATCAGGTATCTATCTAGTTCAGGAAGAATCAGGTATCTGTCTAGTTCAGGAAGAATCAGGTATCTGTCTAGTTCAGGAAGGATCAGGTATCTGTCTAGTTCAGGAAGGATCAGGTATCTGTCTAGTTCAGGAAGTATCAGGTATCTGTCTAGTTCAGTAAGTATCAGGTATCTGTCTAGTTCAGGAAGAATCAGGTATCTATTTAGTTCAGGAAGAATCAGGTATCTGTCTAGTTCAGGAAGGATCAGGTATCTGTCTAGTTCAGGAAGGATCAGGTATCTGTCTAGTTCAGGAAGAATCAGGTATCTGTCTAGTTCAGGAAGAATCAGGTATCTATTTAGTTCAGGAAGAATCAGGTATCTATTTAGTTCAGGAAGAATCAGGTATCTGTCTAGTTCAGGAAGTATCAGGTATCTGTCTAGTTCAGGAAGTATCAGGTATCTGTCTAGTTCAGGAAGAATCAGGTATCTGTCTAGTTCAGGAAGGATCAGGTATCTGTCTAGTTCAGGAAGGATCAGGTATCTGTCTAGTTCAGGAAGTATCAGGTATCTGTCTAGTTCAGGAAGAATCAGGTATCTGTCTAGTTCAGGAAGGATCAGGTATCTGTCTAGTTCAAGGGTTCTTCACTGTTTTTCTCACCGATTCTCCACTTCTTGATGAGCCGTCTCATCTTCATTTTCCACACAACACAGCGCTGATAAATTCAATACATTCAGTTGTTATATCAAAGTAAATGTCAAGAGGTCATTAGAAACAAAAGTAAACGAATTTTAATTGATAAAAACACACATAGTTGTCCTGTTCTGTCCGACCTTTAACCTCCCACTTGGCAACTCTTCCATTCCCCACTAGTGGGAATAGGTTAAGAGCCACTGTTCTAGTTGTACCCGACGTTGAATTTTCAATGCATTCGTGACCTAGTGTACTTTGGAAATGTCTCTTCCATTTTGTGTTGATGTGTGTGTGTTAGCAGCAGCATTGCATTGTTGTGTGTTGTTGTGTGTTGTTGTGTGTTGTCGACAGGCTTGTTGTCTATTTGTGAACAACGACAACAACAACAGACGGAGGCGGCGGCGGCGCAGTCTCCTGTGACTGTTAACGACTCGGACGGCAGTGATACAGGCACACCGGCCAGTAACACAGCCACCGCCACACTCAGCAGACAGCAACTCATTGGTCAACCTCCTCCCTCTCTCTTATCTCTCTCTCTCTGCGTCTATCTCTTCTACGTTATCACTGTGTGTGCTTCTCTTCTCATCCTGTCCTTCCACTGATTCGTTTTCCTGTATGTGCACTTTATTTTGTTAATGTGTTGTTTTTATTTTCCAGTAGATTGGATGTGTGTTCAGTTGTGTATCCACCAAATAATGTGTGATTGTTCTGTATGCCGGCGTATCACCTTGCTCGTTTGCTGTTCAACAGACAGTGGTGCTGGTAAGGCGGGCGGTGAAGGTGGACAGTCCTTGTACGAGGTGGAGCGTATCCTGGCCAAACGCTACAACCTCAGTCGCAAAGTCGACGAGTATTTGATCAAATGGCGCCTGTTCGACTAGTGAGCGTCTGCCAACTCTGCCAGCTTTCATTCATTCATTCTACCATACTTTCATTCATTCTGTCAATTTTCTTCTGTGATCTGGTTTGATAAGACACACACGCACGCACACAAACATACAAACACTTTCACTTTCTATTGTGTATGTTTGATGGTCTGATCTACTACATTGATTAACTAGGCTGGATTTAACAATATGTGTATTCATGTAATGCTTTCATTGTGATCGACGCCGTTTCACACTCTCACATGTGTGTGTGTGTGTGTGTGTGTGTGCACGTGCAGCGGAGACAACACGTGGGAGCCACGTGACAATCTGGACTGTGCGTCTATGTTGAGTCAATTTGAGCGAGGTTGGTCGTCGTTATCGGCCGGCGAGAAGCAGCAGTTGATTGATGATCGGGGTGATAGTCGACTTTATAACAGACTGCTCGCCTCAGCCGTCGCTGCCTCGACAGACGCTAATGACAAGTGTGTCCCCCTCTCTGCTCTCTCCCCCACACCCATCCTCTCTCTATCTCTACATGCCACGCATGTAATTCATCTGTGATCTATAGACAGGCAGTGGAGAATTTCATTGGGGCGAATTCTATAATCCAACAGTCCCTGTCCACCCAGCAGTAAATGATGGAACCAGATATCAGTCATGTGTTGTGTCATGCATTCTGGGGAGGTGGCCCTCTCTAATACATCTTCCGTCCTTGTGGCGTCATAGCGTGGAGAGGGTCGGTTCTGCGGTGGCAGCGAGCTGCACGGGACACACCTGTGTGTGTTCATAAGCTTCGACTTCTTCCCGTGTAGCAGCTGTCACTTAACCTTTAGCCTTCAACCTATAGATTACAAGATATGTGTAGGATTCAGACTGTGCTGTCTTCAAACCCACTTCTATCTAGCCCTTCCTTCAATAATTGTATATGTGTGTGTGTGTGTGTGTGTGTGTGTGTGTGTGTGTGGGTGACGGGGTACAGACGAGGCAAGCGGCGTGCCTCTCCTGCCTCGTCCTCGTCATCACTGACAAACAGCAGCTCGCGCAAGTGCAAGACAGCGGACCCCAGTGATAACAGGTGCTTACATACTTGATCACAACACCTCCAACAATGACTATAACTAATTATTATTTTTTATATTTGTTTTACAATTTATTATTTAATAATTATTATAAAAAATAATTGTTTTTTTTGTTTTTCTGTCCTAGCTTACAGCGTGGAAGTGTTTGTGTTATTCTATGTTACTGTGTGATTTATATTTTGTTTATTATTGGCAAGCAAACATTTACCACTGTGACTTATGCTGTTTTCCACTTGGATCTGTACACATTGCCAATGTGTGTGTGTGTGTGTGTGTGTGTGTGTGTGTGTGCCTGTGTGTGTGTGTGTGTGTGTGTGTGTGTGTGCCAGTGTGTGTGTGTGTGTGTGTGTGTGTGTGTGTTTGCCAGTGTGTGTGTGTGTCAAACACAATTGTAATATTGTAATAGGTATTGTAATGCTTCATCTCGAAACTGGCCAATGCTACACATCAACACTATCTCATTTGACGTATACGTGTGTGTATGTGTGTGTGCTGCTGTTTTTGTATGCATCTTTGTGTGTGTGTGTGTTAGGTCGGTGGCTCGTAGCAAGGGTCGTGTTAGCGTGTCTCGTGGAGCCAAGCGTGCTGGCGCCGGTAGCAGGACCAATCGCAACGTTGCACGTACTGAATCAGGTGTGTGTCAGTGTGTCAGTATTTGTGTCAGTGTTTGTCAGTGTTTGTGTGTGTGTGTGTGTGTGTGTGTGTCAGTTTATCAGTGTGTTAGTGTGTGTGTTTGTGTCAGTGTGTGTTTGTGTCAGTGTTTGTGTGTGTCAGTGTGTTTGTGTCAATGTTTGTGTCAGTGTTTGTGTGTGTGTGTGTGTCTTTCACTTTTTTGATTGTGTGGCGTGTGTGTGTTACTTTGACCGCCTCTGCGTATTTTGACCTCTTGTTGTGTGAGTGTGTGTGTATGTGTGTTTGACTGTAGGCTCGCATTTGTACAAGGTGTATGCACGCGCGTGTGTTGGTTATAGCATTGGCGTTTATACTGTGTATGCTTGTTGGGGTGTATCCTAGCGTTGTAGTAATGTTGCTGTTACGTTTGTGCGTTCACCTTGTGAGGTCACTGGTCACATTGTGAGGTCAGTGACCTATAAGTCAAGTGCATTGTGTGTGTACGCGTGTGAAGCAGTCAGTCGGTGTGTGTGTGCCTGGCACTAGGCGGCTCGTCCTGCGGCGTTGTGTTGCATTTTAGTGACATTATTTAATTAGTGTGTCTGTTTGAATATATCCGTAGTGTTTTTATCAGCCGTGTGGTTGGAGACTGCCAACAATTGCTCAATTATACGGTCATGTTTCTTTTATTTTCACTTGTTGATATTCTGCTTTGTCGTTTGCTATTTCTCGTTGTCTTCACGTTGTCTACGTGCTTGTTTGTTTATGTGTGTGTGTGTGTTTGTGTGTTTGTGTGTGGCTGATAGATCGTGGTTCTTCCAAAGCTCCGTCGAAAAACAAGTGAGTCGGCTATTTATGAGCTGTTTTTGTGTCATCATTCACTCATCACACACAAATACACACACACACACACACACATATATATGCACATAAACACACACAATTAAACAGATGATATTTATCTGAAAGACATCTGTCGGTGTTTTTATGTGTACAAGTGCCCGATTTTCCTGTTATCAATTGCCCCGTGGCGGAGGCCGGGTGTGTTTGACACGTTTTTGTCGAATATTTTTTAATCAACCGCTGTGTGTGTGTGTGTTTGTGTCAGGTCCAGCAATCAGTCACGTGACAAGAGGAAAAATGGTCGCACTTCTGCTACTCAACATCTCGCTCCTGATGCAGGCTCTAGTTCAGGTATTGTGTGTCAGTCAGTGTGTATTTGTGTGTGTCAGTGTGTGTGTGTGTGTGTCAGTGTGTTAGTCAGTGTGTGTGTGTGTGTCATTGTGCGTCTCTCTCTGTGTGTGTGTGTGTGTGTGTGTGTGTGTATGTGTGTGTGTGTGTGTGTGTGTGTCAGTGTGGGTGTGGGTTTACACATGGTTGTTTGGATGCAATTTGTGTTAGAGTTTCAGTATGGTTGGAGGATGTTGTTTGATACATTTCCTTGCATCGATGCATTGTTGTTGTTCGATCATTGTCTGTCATTTCAGTGAAGTGGTCGTTTATTCTTTCTAGCCGTCTTCCATAGTTCCATTATCTTGTGTCATTAAATTAGAGCTGTCATGATTGAAGCAGAAAAATGACGGAAATATTTTGCCTATGCATGATTTTCGCTCTATTTTTGACTTCATCTCCTATGTTTCGTGTGTACTGCCAGAAGGCGAGATGGCCACTGAGATGGACGAAGATGATGGTGAAGATGAAGAGACAGGCATGATGACCAGTGGTCGCGCTGCCACACAGACCCAGTCTCGTCGCTCGGCCATCAAACACACCAGCTCCACGGCTCGACGTCGCTCCGTCACCTCGGCCAAGAAGAGCGCGCCTGGCAGTCGATCGGCGGCAGATGAACATGTCGAGCAGGAGTATGACTCGTCAGAGTGTGAGAAACCAGACGAGTTTGTTGGTTTCTCACCGTGGTGGCTGGTTGATTGTGCTCATGCGGTCGTGTGTGACGGCGTGTTTGACAACAACAGCAGCGTCGACATGACGAAGAACGATGTAGGTGAAACACAGTCGCCTGTGACCACAGCAGCATCGGCCGATAATACTGGTGCTGATTCTGCACAGTCTGGGCACCAGGAAGACGAGCAGGAAGTACCGGCCGCTCCTGCTACACCCACTGTGTCTGAGTGTGACCGAACAACCATCGACGAGCAGACTGACAAACACCACCTTGATACCGACCAACAAGCGTCGTCCAGTGAGGCCAATACCGCCGCCGCCGTCGTGTCCGCCGCCGTGTCTGACGCGGCTGAAATGAACACTCGCAGCTCCTCATCTCCGTGTCGTGCGGTCGGTTACTGTTCTGCTTCATCGGTTGACAACAGGGCTGGCGGCGTCACTCACTCGCCGTGGACGTCGTGGAGCGCCGACGTGCGACGCAGTGACCAGGTGCTGGTGGGACGGGCTCGACGACTGATGACGGCACGACGGCGTCACGCTGACCGCTGGCTGACCGAGCGACGACAGGCGGTGCAGGAGGCTCGTCGAGCTGCACATCGCGCCGTCGTGCAGGCACAGATGGCTCAGCAACGCGCCGAGCAGCATGGCGAGCGACTGGCACGTGTACTGCTGGAATCACGCGAGCGACGGCGGCAGTTACAAGAGCAGGCCGAGCAGCAGCGCGAGACGATGCGCCAGCGAGCGGCGGAGGCGGCCGCCCTCGCCTTCGAGCGCAAGGAGGCGCAGCGCAAGGCTCGTGCTGAGAAAGCAGCGACAATGACAGCGGTTATGACGGACGCCGAGGATGCCTCTCCGACAGCAGCCGCGGTGGCGGTCAGTCCTCCTGCGACCGGCGTTGTTGAAGGCGACGGTGGTGCAGCTGACGCACCGCTCGGTCGCACGCGTCCACGCAAGCCGGGGCCCATGCCGTGGCTCGAGTCATATCGGCGACGCATGGACGCCATTGGTGACAATGACTCGGGCCGCTCCCCGCGCTCCGTCGATCCCTCAGCTGCCGGCGGGGGCAGTGTGGCGCGAGGACGTGGCAGAGGACGCGGGAGAGGGAGAGGTAGAGGACGTGGTGGTCGAGCCGGCGTCAACTCTTCTTCATCATCGGCGCGACGACGGTCTGGCGTTGATGATACGTCGTCCCCGACATTGCAGCGTCGTTTCTCGTCGTCGCCGCACGACTCAACCGTCGACGAGAATGACATGCACCACGACGACGACGACGGCATGTTTGACTGGAGCCAGTCTCCGCTGGGTGCCGGCCGTCGGTCGCCTTCGCTGACGACTGCTGCCGCACAGCGACGTACACTGGCGCCCGGCGGTGCAAGTTCACAGCAGCAGCGTCGCAAGCAGCGCAAGCGCGTGCTGTCTGAGATGTCTGCCGGCGGGGACAGTTCTCTGTTGGGAGAGGACAGCGGTGGTGGACATATTTCATCGCCGGCATCGGCTGATCAAACACCAGATGAGTCGATGGTTTCGCCGCTGCTGCACCGGCAGTTGCTCAAGAGACGCCAGATGTCGGCCGTCGGCGCCACCTCTCCCACATCGGGCAAACGCAAGTCTTCGGCAGCCTCGGCCGGCGCAAGAGCCGCAGTGTTGGATGATCATCAATTTGCAGCTAGACAAGTGAGCAACGTGTCATTCTGCCATCTCTCTCTCTATCTTCTATCTTCTATATGCAGTGAGCAACGTGTCATTCTGCCATCTCTCTCTATCTTCTATCTTCTATCTTCTATATGCAGTGAGCGGCGTGTCATTCTGCCATATCTCTCTCTATCTTCTATATACAGTGAGCAACGTGTCATTCTGTCATCTCTCTCTATCTTCTATCTTCTATATACAGTGAGCAACGTGTCATTCTGCCATCTCTCTCTCTCTCTATCTTCTATATACAGTGAGCAACGTGTCATTCTGCCATCTCTCTCTCTCTCTATCTTCTATATACAGTGAGCAACGTGTCATTCTGCCATCTCTCTCTCTATCTTCTATCTTCTATCTTCTATATGCAGTGAGCAACGTGTCATTCTGTCATCTCTCTCTCTCTCTATCTTCTATATGCAGTGAGCAACGTGTCATTCTGTCATCTCTCTCTATCTTCTATCTTCTATATGCAGTGAGCAACGTGTCATTCTGCCATCTCTCTCTCTCTCTCTCTATCTTCTATATGCAGTGAGCAACGTGTTATTCTGCCATCTCTCTCTCTATCTTTCTATCTTCTATATACAGTGAGCAACGTGTCATTCTGCCATCTCTCTCTCTATCTTCTATCTTCTATATGCAGTGAGCAACTTGTTATTCTGCCATCTCTCTCTCTATCTTCTATCTTCTATATGCAGTGAGCAACGTGTCATTCTGCCATCTCTCTCTCTCTCTCTCTCTCTCTATCTTCTATATGCAGTGAGCAACGTGTCATTCTGTCATCTCTCTATCTTCTATCTTCTATATGCAGTGAGCAACGTGTCATTCTGTCATCTCTCTCTATCTTCTATCTTCTATATGCAGTGAGCAACGTGTCATTCTGCCATCTCTCTCTCTCTCTCTATCTTCTATATGCAGTGAGCAACGTGTTATTCTGCCATCTCTCTCTCTATCTTTCTATCTTCTATATACAGTGAGCAACGTGTCATTCTGCCATCTCTCTCTCTATCTTCTATCTTCTATATGCAGTGAGCAACGTGTCATTCTGCCATCTCTCTCTCTCTCTATCTTCTATATGCAGTGAGCAACGTGTTATTCTGCCATCTCTCTCTCTATCTTCTATCTTCTATATGCAGTGAGCAACGTGTCATTCTGTCATCTCTCTCTCTATCTTCTATCTTCTATATGCAGTGAGCAACGTGTCATTCTGCCATCTCTCTCTCTATCTTTCTATCTTCTATATGCAGTGAGCAACGTGTCATTCTGCCATCTCTCTCTCTATCTTCTATCTTCTATATGCAGTGAGCAACGTGTCATTCTGCCATCTCTCTCTCTATCTTCTATCTTCTCTATGCAGTGATCAACGTGTCATTCTGCCATCTCTCTCTCTATCTTCTATCTTCTATATGCAGTGAGCAACGTGTCATTCTGCCATCTCTCTCTCTATCTTCTATCTTCTATATACAGTGAGCAACTTGTTATTCTGCCATCTCTCTCTCTATCTTCTATCTTCTATATACAGTGAGCAACTTGTTATTCTGCCATCTCTCTCTCTATCTTCTATCTTCTCTTCTATATTTGTCATTGCTTCTTGTTTTCCTTGTTGTGTGTGAAATTTGACACTGTCACACGCTGCTTCACATGCCTATTTTTGTGTGACATCATCTGGCGCAGCGGTTCTCAACCTTTTTCGCACAGTTGGCACGCTTTTCTAATCAGCAGTAAGTTCTCGCACTCTCTGCATTCTTGATGGCTACATGAAAAAAATACAAACGACGTAATATTATAACTTTTTCAAACAATATTAATTTATTCATCTTGAGGCTCGTTTAAGTGTCCTTGTAGTTTTCTTCCAGGATATATATAAAGTATAGGTAAACATTTCCTTTATTTTTTCACGGGAACCAGACTCGCACCCCTTATGAACCCGGTTCGCACCCCTTATGAACCCGGTTCGCACCCCCGGTTGAGAACTGCTGATCTAGCGTGAGATCATCCTCGTGAAATTGATCGCTGATCGGTGCTATTTATGCTCTGTTTTGTCATGAGTGCTCTCAACAATGTGTTTGTTTGTTGCAGCGTCAGTGGGATTACTCGAGTGGTGGCGCTGTCGAGGCTGGCGCAAGAACAACAGCAGGAGCTGGGGCAGCCAGACATCGCTGGCACTCAGCCTATGGCAGCGCCGACGACGCACACAGCTCCGATGAAGACGAGTACCAGCGCCAAGACGGTCAGTCAGGATCTGTGTGTGTTTTTTGTGTGTCAGTATCTGTGTGTGTTTGTGTGTGTGTGTGTGTCAGTATTTGTGTGTCAGTATTTGTGTGTGTGTGTCAGTGCCATTATCTGTATGTGTGTGCCTGTATTTGTGTGTGTGTGGGGTGGGTGTGTTTGTGTCTCTGTGTCTGTCTCTGCGTGTGTGTGTGTGTCAGTTTATCTGTCAGTATTTGTGTGTCAGTATATCTGTGTATTCAATTTGTGTGTCAGTATCTGTATGTATATGTCAGCTTGTGAGTCAGTTTGTGTTAACTTATCTGTCATAATCTCCGTCAGTATCTTCCAGTTTGTGTCAGTTTGTTTCGTTGTGGGTTTGTGTGTATACTCGTGCATATAAGTCTGGTCTTAAACGAGCCGGCGCATGTCCCTTTGTGTGTGTGTGTGTTTGTGGTGGTAGGCAAGCCGGTGATAATGGTGCTGCCTCCTGTGGTGCCGTCGTTCGAGGGAGCGGCACAGTGTCGCCAGATGGACCTGGACACTCGCTGGGGCACAGTGCGAGTGAACGTCGTGTCGAAGCGCCGGGACCGCGACGGAGCGCTGCGTGAACTGCCCAAGACTGTTCGGTCAGCATTCTACTGTATTTCTCCCCCTCCCTCTCTATATCAGTGACTCTTAACCTGTGGGGAATTCTCCACAGGCGGGGAATGGAAGAGTTGCCAAGTGGCAAGCTAAAGGTCGGACAGAACAGGACAACTATGTGTGCTTTTATCCATTAAAATTCGTTTATTTTTGTTTCTAATAACCTCTTGACATTTACTTTGATTGAATTGAACAATTTGAACAATTGAATTTATCAGCGCTGTTGTGTGGAAAATGAAGAGATGGCTCATAAAGAAGTGGGGAATCAGAGAGAGAAAAAAGGTTAAGAAACACTGTTCTATACCGTTCTTGTGTTGCAGCTTTGTTTCAGTGTGTTTTCAGTGTAAGTGTGTTGTGTTTGTGAGTTGTTCACAATTGTATATTGAGTTATTCGTTGGTTTATTTGCTGACATTTATTCAGCCGACTGTAACACGTGTGTGTGTATCTGATGTGTGTGTGTGTGTGTATGTGTCTGATGTGTGTATGTGTCTGATATGTGTGTGTCTGATGTGTGTGTGTCGTGTGTGTGTGTGATGTGTGTGTGTGTGTGCGTATCTGATGTGTATGTGTGTGTGTCGTGTGTGTGTGTGTGTGTCGTGTGTGTATGTGTGTGTGTGTGTGCGTATCTGATGTGTATGTGTGTGTGTCGTGTGTGTGTGTGTGTGTGTGTGTCGTGTGTGTATGTGTCTGATGTGTGTGTGTGTGTGTTTGTATGTGTCGACTCTTCAATAAGCTGCCGTTGTATGTGAGAAGTGCTCCCTCATTTTCTGTTTTTAAAAATAGGGCTAAAAAGCATTACCAGTGCATATGTTATGACACGTCACTGCTCGCCATTAAACACCCATATGCGCTATGATGTGTTTTATTCTAATGTTATTGTATTATTCATGTTATTAGATTTACTTGTTTTAATTGTGCATGCACTAATGTTTCATTCATTGAGAGTGTGATTGAGGTGCGTTTTGTCCTGTATTGAGCTTCATATGTATATGTGTGTATGATTGTATGTATGTGTGCATATGTACATGCATGCATGAGTATGTGCATGTAGGCATATAAATGTGTGTGTGTGTGTGTGGCGCTTATGAGAATTTGTGAAACTATTGTAAAGGCGCATTATAATGTTCAATAAATGAATGAATGTCTGATGTGTGTGTGTGTGTGTGTGTGTCTGATGTGTGTGTGTGTCTGATGTGTGTGTGTGTGTCTGATGTGTGTGTGTGTGTGTGTGTGTGTGTGTGTGTATCTGATGTGTGTGTGTCTGATGTGTGTGATGTGTGTGTGTGTGTGTGTATCTGATGTATGTGTGTGTGTGTGTGTGATGTGTGTTTGTCGTGTGTGTATGTATCTGATGTGTGTGTCGTGTGTGTGTCTGATGTGTGATGTGTGTGCGTATATGTGTGTTGCAGTAAGCGTGTGGGACTCGGTGTGACGCAGCACTTGTTGCAGCCAGTGCAGGTTCGCTCTGATATGATCAAGTACGTGAGAGCTGCACCTGTCTGTTTGCTCACCGCCGACGCGTTGCTGCCGCCGGCACCATCACTCGACACCACCACTGACACACCCACCAACAACAACAACAACAACAACAACAACGCTGACCACCTGGCCATCGCCGACTTTCTCACCGCCTCTGCCAAGCCGCCAGCCATGTCTGAAGTTGCGCCTCGTCAGCTGCACAAACAACAACAACAACAACAACAGGTGGCAACCGCCTCGGTGAAGCCCAATTCTGGCGGTACTGCAGTGGTAACTGCTGGTCGCGCCGGCGCTGGTACTCGGGTGGTAACTGTGGGTCGGCGACATCACGTCATCAAGGACACGACAGGAAAGCATATTGTGGCCACGTTTGTTCCGTCGTCGGCGTCTCCGTCGGTCGGTGGCGGTTCATCAGGCGAGTCTGGCACCAGCACACCTGCGGCGGCGGCACGCTATGGTCGCGTGGCTCACTCGACATCATCGGTGAGAACACCTGAGATGTCGATCCTGGAGCGACTGCAGTTTCAGCAGCAATTACCAGCGGTGTCCTCCTCTTCCTCGCCGGCCATCATCTCATCCTCCACCGTCGGCAAATCCTCGCCTCTCACACCTGCTGCCGGACGAGCGTTGTTGGTGAAGAAGCCGAGTACAGGTCGAGTGGTGACTGTGACGACGGGTCGAGCTGCCACAATGAGTGGCGGAGTGACGGCGCGGCCTGTAGTCGGCCGAACTGCCGCCGTTATTGTGCCCAGTGCCGGCGGGCGAGCCGCTCATTCAACTGCTACAGTGGTGGCTCCCAGACAGAACAAGCACGTCGGCTCGATATTTGACCCGCCAGATTTGCCACGCAGTGTTGCCAAGCAGCCTCGTGCCAGACTGTTACCCACCCATCACTCGCTATCCACCTCTCAACAAAAACAACAACAACAACTACCTCAACTGGGCTCACTCGACGATGAATTACAGGTGCAGTTGCGAACGAGGAGAGGAAAAATAATGTTTTATATGCTCAGACTCAAATCGAGTATGCCGCATACAGCTGTTCATTTATATACACACACACACACTTGATTGTTTGATTGTTCTGACTTGATTGTTCTGTTTTTGACTGCCAAAATTATCTCATCATACAACTATATAAATATATTATTTTGTTTGTTTTACGTTAAAATATGAGATTCATATATTGTTAAATATTATTAAATATGCATTGGACAATTGGAATAAGCTGTGAAAATTGTTCAAGCATTAAGTGTGTGAGTTTGTAAACTTGATTAAGGAGCACACCGGTCTGTTAGCCCATATGACACTTTATGTAAACACAATTAATAAAGTTCTTGTGTTTGTGTTTGTTTGTTGATCAGTTGACGACGGCGCCTGATACACACTCACAGCAGGTATTTGTGGTGTCTCGTGGAGGTGTGAGTGGCGCTACCTCCTCATCCGCTGCTACCATCATCAAACAACAACAACAAAATTCTGACCTGGACATGTTGGCGCTGATTTGTGCCAGTGAGAGCAAACACGCCCCTCCCCCGGGCACTTCCTCGACGGCCTCGTCTGTCAGTGCTGTACTCGCGGACAACACGCAGGCGACGGTAGCGGCTACTTCAACTGTCATCACAACAGACACCGCCGTTCTCCCACAACCACAGGTACATGTGTGTGAGTGTGGGTGTTTTGTGTAGCTGTGTATGTATACGTGTGTTTTGTGTGTGAGTGTGGGTGAGTGTTTTGTGTAGCTGTGTATTTGTGTATGTATAAATGTGTTTTGTGTATGTGCATGTTTTGTGTGTGTTTGTTATTTGTGTTTGTTTTGTTTGTCTGTGTATTTGTGTATGTATACATGTGTTTTGTGTATGTGTGTGAGTGTGTGTGTGCTTGTGTATTTGTGTATGTATACATGTGTTTTGTATATGTGTGTGTGTGTGTTTGTTTTGTTTGTCTGTGTATTTGTGTATGTATACGTTTGTTTTGTGTATGTGTATGTTTTGTGTGTGAGTGGATGTGTTTGTTTTTGTGTATGTTTTGTGTGTGTGTGTGTGTGTGTGTTTGTGTATGTATACACGTGTTTTGTGTGTCTGTCGTTGCAGCGTCCTAGAGTCCTTCTAGGTGTAGGGCGCTATATAAATATCCACATAATGTAATGTGTGTGTGTTTGTGTGTGTTGTGTATGTATGTTTTGTGTGTGTGTGTGTGTGTCTTGTGTATGTATGTCTTGTGTATGTATGTTTTGTGTGTGTGTTTGTGTGTCTTGTGTGTGTGATAGGCTGTAGTGTCAGTGGCGCCACCTGGCGGAGATATGCAGCAACATTCTTCACTGGACAAACAGCAGATTAGCGATCAGCACATTCTGGCCACGACAAGCGTCGAGGAAGCCATGGGTGTGTATTCACTAGTTGTATTCACTAGTTGTACTCACTAGTTGTACTCACTAGTTGTATTCACTAGTTGTATTCACTAGTTGTATTCACTAGTTGTACTCACTAGTTGTACTCACTAGTTGTATTCACTAGTTGTACTCACTAGCTGTATTCACTAGTTGTACTCACTAGTTGTACTCACTAGTTGTATTCACTAGTTGTATTCACTAGTTGTACTCACTAGTTGTACTCACTAGTTGTACTCACTAGTTGTATTCACTAGTTGTACTCACTAGTTGTATTCACTAGTTGTACTCACTAGTTGTACTCACTAGTTGTACTCACTAGTTGTACTCACTAGTTGTACTCACTAGTTGTACTCACTAGTTGTATTCACTAGTTGTACTCACTAGTTGTATTCACTAGTTGTATTCACTAGTTGTACTCACTAGTTGTACTCACTAGTTGTATTCACTAGTTGTACTCACTAGTTGTACTCACTAGTTGTACTCACTAGTTGTACTCACTAGTTGTACTCACTAGTTGTACTCACTAGTTGTATTCACTAGTTGTACTCACTAGTTGTACTCACTAGTTGTACTTACTAGTTGTACTCACTAGTTGTACTCACTAGTTGTACTCACTAGTTGTATTCACTAGTTGTATTCACTAGTTGTACTCACTAGTTGTACTCACTAGTTGTACTCACTAGTTGTACTTACTAGTTGTACTCACTAGTTGTACTCACTAGTTGTACTCACTAGTTGTACTCACTAGTTGTACTCACTAGTTGTATTCACTAGTTGTACTCACTAGTTGTATTCACTAGTTGTATTCACTAGTTGTACTCACTAGTTGTACTCACTAGTTGTATTCACTAGTTGTACTCACTAGTTGTACTCACTAGTTGTACTCACTAGTTGTATTCACTAGTTGCACTCACTAGTTGTATTCACTAGTTGTACTCACTAGTTGTACTCACTAGTTGTACTCACTAGTTGTACTCACTAGTTGTACTTACTAGTTGTACTCACTAGTTGTATTCACTAGTTGTATTCACTAGTTGTATTCACTAGTTGTACTCACTAGTTGTACTCACTAGTTGTATTCACTAGTTGTACTCACTAGTTGTACTTACTAGTTGTACTCACTAGTTGTACTCACTAGTTGTACTCACTAGTTGTATTCACTAGTTGTACTCACTAGTTGTACTCACTAGTTGTACTCACTAGTTGTATTCACTAGTTGTATTCACTAGTTGTACTCACTAGTTGTACTTACTAGTTGTATTCACTAGTTGTATTCACTAGTTGTATTCACTAGTTGTATTCACTAGTTGTACTCACTAGTTGTACTCACTAGTTGTACTCACTAGTTGTACTTACTAGTTGTACTCACTAGTTGTACTCACTAGTTGTACTCACTAGTTGTACTCACTAGTTGTATTCACTAGTTGTACTCACTAGTTGTACTCACTAGTTGTACTCACTAGTTGTACTTACTAGTTGTACTCACTAGTTGTACTTACTAGTTGTACTCACTAGTTGTATTCACTAGTTGTATTCACTAGTTGTATTCACTAGTTGTACTCACTAGTTGTACTCACTAGTTGTACTCACTAGTTGTACTTACTAGTTGTACTCACTAGTTGTACTCACTAGTTGTACTCACTAGTTGTACTCACTAGTTGTATTCACTAGTTGTACTCACTAGTTGTACTCACTAGTTGTACTCACTAGTTGTATTCACTAGTTGTATTCACTAGTTGTACTCACTAGTTGTACTTACTAGTTGTATTCACTAGTTGTATTCACTAGTTGTACTCACTAGTTGTACTCACTAGTTGTACTTACTAGTTGTACTCACTAGTTGTATTCACTAGTTGTACTCACTAGTTGTACTCACTAGTTGTATTCACTAGTTGTACTCACTAGTTGTACTCACTAGTTGTACTTACTAGTTGTACTCACTAGTTGTACTCACTAGTTGTACTCACTAGTTGTACTCACTAGTTGTACTCACTAGTTGTACTCACTAGTTGTACTCACTAGTTGTATTCACTAGTTGTACTCACTAGTTGTACTCACTAGTTGTACTTACTAGTTGTACTCACTAGTTGTACTCACTAGTTGTACTTACTAGTTGTACTCACTAGTTGTATTCACTAGTTGTACTCACTAGTTGTATTCACTAGTTGTACTCACTAGTTGTACTCACTAGTTGTACTCACTAGTTGTACTTACTAGTTGTACTCACTAGTTGTATTCACTAGTTGTATTCACTAGTTGTATTCACTAGTTGTACTCACTAGTTGTACTCACTAGTTGTATTCACTAGTTGTACTCACTAGTTGTATTCACTAGTTGTATTCACTAGTTGTATTCACTAGTTGTATTCACTAGTTGTATTCACTAGTTGTACTCACTAGTTGTATTCACTAGTTGTACTCACTAGTTGTACTCACTAGTTGTACTCACTAGTTGTACTCACTAGTTGTATTCACTAGTTGTATTCACTAGTTGTACTCACTAGTTGTACTTACTAGTTGTATTCACTAGTTGTATTCACTAGTTGTACTCACTTGTTGTATTCACTAGTTGTATTCACTAGTTGTACTCACTAGTTGTATTCACTAGTTGTACTCACTAGTTGTAGTGTACAGGAGATGAACAAGACTGTCAGACTGTGCTGTCTCCAAACGCTGTCTGTTTTGTCTAATCTACGCTTCAATTGTCACGATACTACTTGATTCCACTACCTCCTTTTCTGAACTATTCCAAATGTCGATACATCTATTTGGGAAAGTATACTTTTTATATCCCTGTAACCACTCTGGTCTGTCTAAGGCATTTATTGTGTCTCCTTCGATCTCTCTCACTGCAAACTACCCAACCTTTTCTATCCAGTTTGTCTTTGCCAATGCTATGCTGAAAACGTTTATTAAATCACACCTTAATCTTCTCATCGCTAATGTAGGTAACCCAACTCTCTCTAGCCTCTCCTCATAAGTTAATGGCCTCAATTTCGCTACTAACTTGGTTGTACTTTCTCTTTTCTAGCTATATGACTTCTTCTGCGGAGCCCATATTACCGCATCATATTATCATTCTGTGTTTGTGTGTGTGTTAGAAGTGTTGCAATGCCATTTTGCACTGTTGTTGTTGTTGTTGTTGTTCTGACAGCGTTAATGTGTGGCGAGGACAACGAACCAACCACAACAACAACAACAGTAGCAACCACAGCAGTGGACACAACAAACAACAACATAATAACAGCTTCAGCCGACTCACAACAACAACAGGAACAACAGACAGCGGGACCCACTGTAATACTGGAGGGTGCGGCAGTGGCGGAGGTAGGAGAGGGCTCGGCAGAGGCGGCCTCAGCCACACTCACAGGCACCGTCGACGAGAATGGCCGAGTTCATATTGTACTGGCAGATGGCACGACTGTGATGGCCGATCTGGGCGATATTTCCGCCTTCGACACCGCCGGTCCGTCAAACACACACTCATATATCGGTCTATAGACATACATTGACACACTCACACACTGATACATTGACATACTGTCATACACACACTGAAACATAGACACACACATTGACATACTGACACACACACACACACATGCACTGCCATACTGACACACACACATGCACTGCCATACTGACACACTCACACACATTGACATACTGACACACACTGATACACTCACACACACACACACATACATACACTGACACACACACATATACACTGACGTACTGACACACACATACATTGACACATATATAAATATCTTACAATTTCACATCATTTTCTTACAATCTCAAATGTGTGTGTGTGTGTATTTTTACAGGGCTGACTGGATAGTTGCACTGCCAGATTTTTGGTGCAAATTCAACCTGACACACACGTTTGTATGTATGTATGTGTGTATGTGTGTATTTAGATGTTTGTGTGTGTGTATGTATTTAGATTTAGGTAAGTTAGTTTATAGTTTTTTTGCTTGTATAACTTTGATTGTTTGGTGTATCTGTGTGTGTGTGTGTGTGTGTGTGTGTGTGTGTGTGTGTATTATTCTGATGGGTGTGCACACACACACATGTCTGGCACAAAAAGTGTATATCTCTCACATGTTGAATATGTGTGTGTGTGTGTGTTACTGCGATTCACATTAAGTTTCACTGTGTTTTTTCACCCTCGCGCGCTGGCTCATACAGAATATATTGACAGTTTCATACATTTCATCTGCAGCTTAATGTGCATGAAAATCGTGTGCATGAGTTTGAGTGCTGTACTTGTCCATATATATATGTACTTATATGCCATGTAGTGGGGATTTCACAGCTAGTGGAAGTGGTTCGTGCGCAATTTCACGCGATTTTAAACTTCGCTCTGTGGTGTTTTTCGTGGTATTTCATTGTCAGCCATCGGATTTCCTTACGGGGTTGCTTGCATTGTGTGTGTGTGTTTGTGCGTGTGCGTGTGTGTGTGTGTGTGTGTGTGTGGCGTCATTTTCGTAATTGTCGCTTTTCTCTTTTGTGTTGTGAAGTTTGGTTTTATTTCGACACATTTTTGTCATAGCTTACGCTATGTGTGTGTGTGTGTTTTCGTTAGCATTAAATGCACACTGATTGAGTTTGCTCAGTTTTGTAGAAGAGTGTGTTAGTGGTGGGTGCACTTACAGTATGCAGTATACATCTCACGAATGTGCATCGGTGTGTGTGTGTGTGTGTGTGTTTGGTGCATAATTTAGCTTGCTTTGTTTCCGTTCTTGAATACAAGAGTACAATGCACAACGATTTTTTTCATTGGACTGGATTTTTATTGACAGTATTTTTGTAAAATATTTTGAGTTTTTCACGGTTTCTTTCGGTTTGCGTATATCTTCTCTTCTATTATTCCTTAGTTCTCTTCTATAGTTGTTTTTTCTTATTCTTTAGTTATTTAGTTGTTTTTTTATTTTAGAAAGCATGTTTTTGTGTTACACAGCCAGCGTCACTTTCATTTAATTCACCCAAGTGGTTGAGACTGTTATTTTAATCTTTGTACAATGAAAAACCCTTCCTGGTGCTCCTAAAATTAGATTCCGTTGCAATTACATTTTTATATAACCAGTCACAAATATTATTCTACTACATAAATGACGCGTTGTTTTTTATTCCGGTGTTTACTGAAAATCTGTGAACTGCTGGTGTTCACGTATTTGTAATCATTGTTTTTTTGTGGCATATTATTTGTTTTTTTGTGGCATATTATTTGTTTTTTTGAATAGCATCGAACTACATCTTCAAAATGTTCACTTTTCCTCGAGAAAGATGTGAGTTAAACTATATTTTGCTTGATATTTGGTTTGAAAATTTTCATTACTCTCAGGTTTATCCATATCGGTTATCCTTTTTCGCTTAATACTCATCTATACTATATTTATGCAAGTATTGACTGTATGAGTTAATATTTTGCTTACAACATTGTCCTAGCAGGTATGTTTGAAATATGCCCCGTTTCCTTGTCTACGCATTTTGTCTGTGTATCTGCAGTTCTGAACGGAGTCAAAATTATGTGGGAGTCTCATCCTGAGGTTTTCACGGCTACCGTCTGCGCTTGTATGAGTGAGTCCGCCCGCGCTTGCCTGTGTGCTATGAAATTCTCTATTATTTTTAAAATTATTTCCAGCTCCAATCCTCCAAAGCAGCTGGCAGAGCTACCATGTAACATAAATATAGGACTCTTTTTTGCGTATCGTAATATTGAAGGTTTTTCACGTTGAATCTAATATAGGTGAACTTGTAGTGTAATGGTAGCTTGGGCGTAGACAGAATGCTTGGTTCATTACTGTTTCACGCTGTTCTGCATTTGCGATGTGATTAATCAGGGAGCAAAGGTGTCCTGGTGCCAGTCTTAATAGCGAACCAAAAAACTTCCACTTGCTATTTTTTCTGCGTCCTCTGATTATCAGGATTCACGGACATTGCAGTTCAGTTCAGTATATTTGTTATAGCGTCTGTCATACACGGGCGCGCAGCAGCTACACAGTATGAACAAGCGGACAAAGCTAAACCAGTTATTTACAGAACCATTACAAAGAATGAAGAACACATGAATGAACAAATATTACACAGTTTCAGTAACGCAATGAACACATTAACAGAAAGAGATGAACACATTGAAGAGTGAGTAAACATAATAAACATAATTCGACACAAACATAGATAAACACAAGCATACATGCAGTTATGGAAATATGTGTATGTGTTTGTGGTGGCAGCTATTCCAATAGTTGCTTACAAGGCCAGCAAGTCTGGCGAGCGAACGTTGTGGCGATATCACCGCGCCAATTATGTCGGTCAGTGAGTGCGTTGCTTTTGCCACCGTTGATTTCCTCCTTTCATTTTGCCGTGCGGTTTTTTACAAGAAAAGGACGTCTAGCATTGTTGGCACGTGTTTTGTGTAATATCTTAGATTAAATTATTAAACTGTATACTCCAGTTCAATCTTGATTAAAACAGGAATTGAGTGTTTATTTAAATAAGAGAATATCTGTGTATAATTCAATTCTTTCATAATAATAATAATATTAAGTTCTTGTTTTGCGAAATTTTGTGTTGTTGCAGTTTATCGAGCTGAAGATCCGCTGGTCAAGAAAATTCTGCCGGCAATACGTTATGACGACAAGTTCCCTTTATAATAAACTATATATGTGTGTGTCTGTGTCTGTGTGTGGTGTCAATTCAGATTTCTCGCACATGTATCCAAGAATGTGTCGTGTGAATGTTAAAGTCATAATTTGTGAAATAGAATTAGGAAGTTGGCCGATATTTTTCGTTTTTTATGTATATATATTCGAACGATGTTGATGAATAGAACACACGATCAATTATGAATTGCATTTAAAGTTCTCACATTTCACGTGACAAAATGACACACACACACACATATAACAGAACAACAATGAAAGTTTAAAGCGATCGGGCGACGTGAGAACCTGCTCATCAACTGGAATTGTCGCAAATTGTCGGATTAAGGAGTGTGACGTCATCTCTGATTCTCTGCCAGCGCCACATCTCATTACACTAACACACTGACACTGATACACTAGCACACACACTGACACACACTAACACACACTGACACACAGTAGCACACACTGACACACACACACACACACATACACACTGACACACAGTAGCACACACTGACACACACACACACTCAAACTGACACACATACACACTGACACACACACACTAGCACACACACACGCTGACACACAAACACACTAGAACACACTAGAACACACTGACACACACATACACACTGACACACTAGCACACATACACACACACACACACACTCAAACTGACACACTGACACACACACACACATACACACTGACACACACACACACACATACACACTGACACACACATACTGACGCAAACACACACACACATACTGACACAAACACACACACACACACACACTAGCACAGAGATACTGACACACACACACACTAGCACACATACTGACACAAACACACACATACGCTGACACACACACACAAACACACACATACACGCTGACACACACAGTGCCTCAGTGTGAGGCAGTCTTGCAGCTGGGCGTGGGAGCTGGCAGCAGAGACAGTCCTGGCAGTGTTACCACGCCCGATGATCTTTTACTCGACGATATTTTCCTGATTTTGCGCTGCCTGTCCGTCTTGCCGCCGCCGGCGCGTGAGGTCGTTGACCTCGCACGTTTCTTGCCACCACCACCAGCGCCGCTAGATGTCGCTGCAGTCGACGTATTCTCGGCTGTTGCGATGCGAGCGAACGGAGCAATTGTCTGCAACAATGCAGCGCCGAATTTGGCGTAATTGGCAGCCGTCACGTGTTGCATGCGCAACATGGCGGCGCGCGAGGTGGGTTTTAGTTCGGCCAGTCGCCGCACGGCAGATGGGGGCAGCACAGTCGCGGGAGTACAGCCGGACCCCGCAGCCAGTCGCGCCACGGCAACTTGCAACTGCTTGTGACATTGCTGCGTCAACGAGTCGGCACTGGAAGCCTGCGAGCTTGATGAGGATGAGGATGACGCAGGACACGGACCACCAACACTACCTCCTCCTCCTGAATCTCGTGATGTTGTGGAAGAACGGTGGAACATCACCTGCACACATACGAACATACAAACACAAACACACACACACATTGTGTAATATAAGTACACTCCTTGACGCATGTAGATATATATTCAGCAAATGCATACACATACACACACATACATAGGCACAAACAAACACACATACATTCAAACACAAGGACACAAACACACACATGCACAGACAAACAGCTAGACACAGACAGAGAGACACATATACAGACAGAGAGACACATACACAGACAGACAGACAGACACATATACAGACAGACAGAGACGCGCCTGTTGTGAGGAGTTGGTGTTGGAGAGGAGAGAGGCAGACTGAGGACCGCAGCGAATATAAGCATGAACCATATCATCTCCGCCTGCCACCATGTACTCCTGCAGGAAGCGGTTGATCAATAAATGTCGCAACAGTCGCTCACAATCACCGCGCGACCACGAAGAACAAACACCGTACATCGGCAACTGGTTGTGACCTGACACATACACACAAACACACACAATTTTACAACACACAAACACAGCACTTAAACACACACACTGACATACACGCACCCACACACACACACACACTGACACACACACACACACACACTGACATACATGTACACGCACCCACACACACACTGACACACACACACACACTGACACACAAACACACACATTCGACGACCTAATCAAGATCATCGGTCGTCGAATCACAGAGCGTTCGGGAGAGCCACGCGAGACGGCCTGGCTCAGAGAGCGGGTCAGTCTGGCGGTCGTGCGCGGCAACGCGGCAACCATCACCGGGTCGCCGAACTGACTCACATATACAACGCGCGCATGTGTGCGTGCTTAATTGTACTTTACTATACAATGAATACGTGATTGTAAATACATGTATGTGTGTGAAAAAAACAACAAAAAAAACACACACACACACACAAGCATACACATTCATGCACACACACACAAGCATGTACACACAAACACACACAATTTTACAACACACAAACGCACACACACAATTTAACAACACAAACACAGCACTTAAACAGCACACACACACTGACACAAACTGACAATTTAACAACACAAACACAGCACTTAAACAGCACACACACTGACACAAACACAGCACAAGCACAAACAAAATTTAACAGCACACACACACGCAAACACAATTAAACAACACAAACGCAGGTTGAAGCTGACCGAGATTGAGCACTTTCTTCGAGCTGCTGCCCTTCAGAACGTCGACGAAATGCAACATGGTGTAGTTGACTGACTGATGCGAGAACGCCGGCCTCTTCCAGCCACATGATGATGAAGAAGAGTGATGACTGCTTCTTGTCACACTGTCCACCGAGCCAACTACACTACGACACAGTGACGTCACATCCTCCGTCTCAAATGAACTCTACAAACACACACACACACACAAATATTGATTTACCTATAGAAGTATTGAGCAAAAACAGTGAAATGTATTGCCGAATGAAATCAAACACATGTCAAGCGACTATTGTGTCAGCGATTACTGCCTATTCTGTATCTACAACTCGGTGAGTACAGACAAACACACACAAGCATAAACTCATGCATCATAGAAAGCTAGGGGAGAGAGAAATGGACGGAAACGAAGCACTGGCGACAAAAATGACGCACTGGCGACAAAAACGACGCACTGGCGACAAAAACGAAGCACTGGCGACAAAAATGACGCACTGGCGACAAAAACGACGCACCTGGCGCAGACAATTGTCGCAGGCCGTGTGTTTGCTGGCGAGACAGTGGCGCCGCTCGAAATGCTCGCCGAAATACTGCAGCAACAGCGCGCGACGACAATCTCCCACGTTCTCGGCGTAGCGCCACATTTGCCACAAGTTGGACTCGTGCGTGTCGTGCGCAGCCGCATTCTCACGGTTTCCTGCCGCACACACACACATACACATACACACACACAGGCACATACCAAATATACAACAAATAACCAGTGTGTCGATGTGTCCGTAAATGATTCTGTCATTGTGTAGGGCACTGTGTCAGTCAGAGAGTGAGAGAGAGTGAGAGAGAGAGAGAGACAGTTTATGAGACAGTATATGAGACAGTGTGTAAGACAGTATATGAGACAGTATATGAGACAGTATATGGGACAGTGTATGGGACAGTGTATGAGACAGTGTATGAGACAGTATATGAGACAGTATATGAGACAGTATATGAGACAGTATATGAGACAGTGTATGAGACAGTGTATGAGACAGTGTATGAGACAGTATATGTGACAGTATATGAGACAATGTATGAGACAGTGTATGAGACAGTGTATGAGACAGTATATGAGACAGTGTATGAGACAGTGTATGAGACAGTGTATGAGACAGTGTATGAGACAGTATATGAGACAGTGTATGAGACAGTATATGAGACAGTATATGAGACAGTGTATGAGACAGTGTATGAGACAGTATATGAGACAGTGTATGAGACAGTGTATGAGACAGTATATGAGACAGTGTATGAGACAGTATATGAGACAGTATATGAGACAGTGTATGAGACAGTATATGAGACAGTGTATGAGACAGTATATGAGACAGTATATGAGACAGTGTATGAGACAGTGTATGAGACAGTATATGAGACAGTGTATGAGACAGTATATGAGACAGTGTATGAGACAGTGTATGAGACAGTATATGAGACAGTATATGAGACAGTGTATGAGACAGTATATGAGACAGTATATGAGACAGTGTATGAGACAGTATATGAGACAGTGTATGAGACAGTATATGAGACAGTATATGAGACAGTATATGAGACAGTATATGAGACAGTATATGAGACAGTGTATGAGACAGTATATGAGACAGTGTATGAGACAGTATATGAGACAGTATATGAGACAGTATATGAGACAGTGTATGAGACAGTGTATGAGACAGTATATGAGACAGTATATGAGACAGTGTATGAGACAGTATATGAGACAGTATATGAGACAGTGTATGAGACAGTGTATGAGACAGTGTATGAGACAGCGTATGAGACAGTGTATGAGACAGTATATGAGACAGTATATGAGACAGTTTATGAGACAGTATATGAGACAGTATATGAGACAGTATATGAGACAATGTATGAGACAGTATATGAGACAGTATATGAGACAGTATATGAGACAGTGTATGAGACAGTATATGAGACAGTATATGAGACAGTATATGAGACAGTGTATGAGACAGTGTATGAGACAGTATATGAGACAGTATATGAGACAGTGTATGAGACAGTGTGTGAGACAGTGTATGAGACAGTATATGAGACAGTGTATGAGACAGTATATGAGACAGTGTATGAGACAGTATATGAGACAGTATATGAGACAGTATATGAGACAGTGTATGAGACAGTGTATGAGACAGTGTATGAGACAGTATATGAGACAGTATATGAGACAGTGTATGAGACAGTGTATGAGACAGTGTATGAGACAGTATATGAGACAGTGTATGAGACAGTATATGAGACAGTGTATGAGACAGTGTATGAGACAGTATATGAGACAGTATATGAGACAGTGTATGAGACAGTATATGAGACAGTGTATGAGACAGTATATGAGACAGTATATGAGACAGTGTATGAGACAGTGTATGAGACAGTATATGAGACAGTGTATGAGACAGTATATGAGACAGTGTATGAGACAGTGTATGAGACAGTATATGAGACAGTATATGAGACAGTGTATGAGACAGTATATGAGACAGTGTATGAGACAGTATATGAGACAGTATATGAGACAGTGTATGAGACAGTGTATGAGACAGTGTATGAGACAGTGTATGAGACAGTATATGAGACAGTGTATGAGACAGTGTATGAGACAGTATATGAGACAGTATATGAGACAGTGTATGAGACAGTGTATGAGACAGTATATGAGACAGTGTATGAGACAGTGTATGAGACAGTGTATGAGACAGTATATGAGACAGTGTATGAGACAGTATATGAGACAGTGTATGAGACAGTATATGAGACAGTATATGAGACAGTGTATGAGACAGTATATGAGACAGTGTATGAGACAGTATATGAGACAGTATATGAGACAGTGTATGAGACAGTATATGAGACAGTGTATGAGACAGTGTATGAGACAGTATATGAGACAGTGTATGAGACAGTATATGAGACAGTATATGAGACAGTGTATGAGACAGTATATGAGACAGTGTATGAGACAGTATATGAGACAGTATATGAGACAGTATATGAGACAATGTATGAGACAGTATATGAGACAGTATATGAGACAGTATATGAGACAGTGTATGAGACAGTATATGAGACAGTATATGAGACAGTATATGAGACAGTGTATGAGACAGTGTATGAGACAGTATATGAGACAGTATATGAGACAGTATATGAGACAGTATATGAGACAGTATATGAGACAATGTATGAGACAGTATATGAGACAGTATATGAGACAGTATATGAGACAGTGTATGAGACAGTGTATGAGACAGTATATGAGACAGTGTATGAGACAGTGTATGAGACAGTATATTAGTATATGAGACAGTATATGAGACAGTATATGAGACAGTATATGAGACAGTATATGAGACAGTATATGAGACAGTGTATGATACAGTATATGAGACAGTATATGAGACAGTATATGAGACAGTGTATGAGACAGTATATGACACAGTATATGAGACAGTATATGAGACAGTGTATGAGACAGTGTATGAGACAGTGTATGAGACAGTGTATGAGACAGTGTATTAGACAGTGTATGAGACAGTGTATGAGACAGTATATGAGACAGTATATGAGACAGTGTATGAGACAGTGTATGAGACAGTATATGAGACAGTATATGAGACAGTGTATGAGACAGTGTATGAGACAGTGTATGAGACAGTATATGAGACAGTGTATGAGACAGTATATGAGACAGTATATGAGACAGTGTATGAGACAGTATATGAGACAGTGTATGAGACAGTATATGAGACAGTATATGAGACAGTGTATGAGACAGTATATGAGACAGTGTATGAGACAGTGTATGAGACAGTATATGAGACAGTGTATGAGACAGTATATGAGACAGTATATGAGACAGTATATGAGACAGTGTATGAGACAGTATATGAGACAGTGTATGAGACAGTATATGAGACAGTATATGAGACAGTGTATGAGACAGTGTATGAGACAGTATATGAGACAGTGTATGAGACAGTATATGAGACAGTGTATGAGACAGTGTATGAGACAGTATATGAGACAGTATATGAGACAGTGTATGAGACAGTATATGAGACAGTGTATGAGACAGTATATGAGACAGTATATGAGACAGTGTATGAGACAGTGTATGAGACAGTATATGAGACAGTATATGAGACAGTGTATGAGACAGTATATGAGACAGTGTATGAGACAGTGTATGAGACAGTATATGAGACAGTATATGAGACAGTATATGAGACAGTATATGAGACAGTGTATGAGACAGTGTATGAGACAGTATATGAGACAGTGTATGAGACAGTATATGAGACAGTATATGAGACAGTTTATGAGACAGTGTATGAGACAGTGTATGAGACAGTATATGAGACAGTGTATGAGACAGTATATGAGACAGTATATGAGACAGTATATGAGACAGTGTATGAGACAGTGTATGAGACAGTATATGAGACAGTGTATGAGACAGTGTATGAGACAGTATATGAGACAGTGTATGAGACAGTGTATGAGACAGTATATGAGACAGTGTATGAGACAGTATATGAGACAGTATATGAGACAGTGTATGAGACAGTATATGAGACAGTGTATGAGACAGTATATGAGACAGTATATGAGACAGTGTATGAGACAGTGTATGAGACAGTATATGAGACAGTGTATGAGACAGTATATGAGACAGTGTATGAGACAGTGTATGAGACAGTATATGAGACAGTATATGAGACAGTGTATGAGACAGTATATGAGACAGTATATGAGACAGTGTATGAGACAGTATATGAGACAGTGTATGAGACAGTATATGAGACAGTATATGAGACAGTATATGAGACAGTATATGAGACAGTATATGAGACAGTGTATGAGACAGTATATGAGACAGTGTATGAGACAGTATATGAGACAGTATATGAGACAGTATATGAGACAGTGTATGAGACAGTGTATGAGACAGTATATGAGACAGTATATGAGACAGTGTATGAGACAGTATATGAGACAGTATATGAGACAGTGTATGAGACAGTGTATGAGACAGTGTATGAGACAGCGTATGAGACAGTGTATGAGACAGTATATGAGACAGTATATGAGACAGTTTATGAGACAGTATATGAGACAGTATATGAGACAGTATATGAGACAATGTATGAGACAGTATATGAGACAGTATATGAGACAGTATATGAGACAGTGTATGAGACAGTATATGAGACAGTATATGAGACAGTATATGAGACAGTGTATGAGACAGTGTATGAGACAGTATATGAGACAGTATATGAGACAGTGTATGAGACAGTGTGTGAGACAGTGTATGAGACAGTATATGAGACAGTGTATGAGACAGTATATGAGACAGTGTATGAGACAGTATATGAGACAGTATATGAGACAGTATATGAGACAGTGTATGAGACAGTGTATGAGACAGTGTATGAGACAGTATATGAGACAGTATATGAGACAGTGTATGAGACAGTGTATGAGACAGTGTATGAGACAGTATATGAGACAGTGTATGAGACAGTATATGAGACAGTGTATGAGACAGTGTATGAGACAGTATATGAGACAGTATATGAGACAGTGTATGAGACAGTATATGAGACAGTGTATGAGACAGTATATGAGACAGTATATGAGACAGTGTATGAGACAGTGTATGAGACAGTATATGAGACAGTGTATGAGACAGTATATGAGACAGTGTATGAGACAGTGTATGAGACAGTATATGAGACAGTATATGAGACAGTGTATGAGACAGTATATGAGACAGTGTATGAGACAGTATATGAGACAGTATATGAGACAGTGTATGAGACAGTGTATGAGACAGTGTATGAGACAGTGTATGAGACAGTGTATGAGACAGTATATGAGACAGTGTATGAGACAGTGTATGAGACAGTATATGAGACAGTATATGAGACAGTGTATGAGACAGTGTATGAGACAGTATATGAGACAGTGTATGAGACAGTGTATGAGACAGTGTATGAGACAGTATATGAGACAGTGTATGAGACAGTATATGAGACAGTGTATGAGACAGTATATGAGACAGTATATGAGACAGTGTATGAGACAGTATATGAGACAGTGTATGAGACAGTATATGAGACAGTATATGAGACAGTATATGAGACAGTGTATGAGACAGTATATGAGACAGTGTATGAGACAGTGTATGAGACAGTATATGAGACAGTGTATGAGACAGTATATGAGACAGTATATGAGACAGTGTATGAGACAGTATATGAGACAGTGTATGAGACAGTATATGAGACAGTATATGAGACAGTATATGAGACAATGTATGAGACAGTATATGAGACAGTATATGAGACAGTATATGAGACAGTGTATGAGACAGTATATGAGACAGTATATGAGACAGTATATGAGACAGTGTATGAGACAGTGTATGAGACAGTATATGAGACAGTATATGAGACAGTATATGAGACAGTATATGAGACAGTATATGAGACAATGTATGAGACAGTATATGAGACAGTATATGAGACAGTATATGAGACAGTGTATGAGACAGTGTATGAGACAGTATATGAGACAGTGTATGAGACAGTGTATGAGACAGTATATTAGTATATGAGACAGTATATGAGACAGTATATGAGACAGTATATGAGACAGTATATGAGACAGTATATGAGACAGTGTATGATACAGTATATGAGACAGTATATGAGACAGTATATGAGACAGTGTATGAGACAGTATATGAGACAGTATATGAGACAGTATATGAGACAGTGTATGAGACAGTGTATGAGACAGTGTATGAGACAGTGTATGAGACAGTGTATTAGACAGTGTATGAGACAGTGTATGAGACAGTATATGAGACAGTATATGAGACAGTGTATGAGACAGTGTATGAGACAGTATATGAGACAGTATATGAGACAGTGTATGAGACAGTGTATGAGACAGTGTATGAGACAGTATATGAGACAGTGTATGAGACAGTATATGAGACAGTATATGAGACAGTGTATGAGACAGTATATGAGACAGTGTATGAGACAGTATATGAGACAGTATATGAGACAGTGTATGAGACAGTATATGAGACAGTGTATGAGACAGTGTATGAGACAGTATATGAGACAGTGTATGAGACAGTATATGAGACAGTATATGAGACAGTATATGAGACAGTGTATGAGACAGTATATGAGACAGTGTATGAGACAGTATATGAGACAGTATATGAGACAGTGTATGAGACAGTGTATGAGACAGTATATGAGACAGTGTATGAGACAGTATATGAGACAGTGTATGAGACAGTGTATGAGACAGTATATGAGACAGTATATGAGACAGTGTATGAGACAGTATATGAGACAGTGTATGAGACAGTATATGAGACAGTATATGAGACAGTGTATGAGACAGTGTATGAGACAGTATATGAGACAGTATATGAGACAGTGTATGAGACAGTATATGAGACAGTGTATGAGACAGTGTATGAGACAGTATATGAGACAGTATATGAGACAGTATATGAGACAGTATATGAGACAGTGTATGAGACAGTGTATGAGACAGTATATGAGACAGTGTATGAGACAGTATATGAGACAGTATATGAGACAGTATATGAGACAGTGTATGAGACAGTGTATGAGACAGTATATGAGACAGTGTATGAGACAGTATATGAGACAGTATATGAGACAGTATATGAGACAGTGTATGAGACAGTGTATGAGACAGTATATGAGACAGTGTATGAGACAGTGTGTGAGACAGTATATGAGACAGTATATGAGACAGTGTATGAGACAGTATATGAGACAGTGTATGAGACAGTATATGAGACAGTATATGAGACAGTGTATGAGACAGTATATGAGACAGTGTATGAGACAGTATATGAGACAGTATATGAGACAGTATATGAGACAGTATATGAGACAGTATATGAGACAGTATATGAGACAGTATATGAGACAGTATATGAGACAGTGTATGAGACAGTGTATGAGACAGTATATGAGACAGTGTATGAGACAGTGTATGAGACAGTATATGAGACAGTATATGAGACAGTATATGAGACAGTATATGAGACAGTATATGAGACAGTATATGAGACAGTATATGAGACAGTATATGAGACAGTATATGAGACAGTATATGAGACAGTGTATGAGACAGTGTATGAGACAGTATATGAGACAGTGTATGAGACAGTGTATGAGACAGTATATGAGACAGTATATGAGACAGTATATGAGACAGTATATGAGACAGTATATGAGACAGTATATGAGACAGTATATGAGACAGTATATGAGACAGTATATGAGACAGTATATGAGACAGTGTATGAGACAGTGTATGAGACAGTATATGAGACAGTGTATGAGACAGTGTGTGAGACAGTATATGAGACAGTATATGAGACAGTATATGAGACAGTATATGAGACAGTATATGAGACAGTATATGAGACAGTATATGAGACAGTATATGAGACAGTATATGAGACAGTATATGAGACAGTATATGAGACAGTATATGAGACAGTATATGAGACAGTATATGAGACAGTATATGAGACAGTATATGAGACAGTGTATGAGACAGTGTATGAGACAGTATATGAGACAGTGTATGAGACAGTGTATGAGACAGTATATGAGACAGTATATGAGACAGTATATGAGACAGTATATGAGACAGTATATGAGACAGTGTATGAGACAGTGTATGAGACAGTATATGAGACAGTGTATGAGACAGTGTATGAGACAGTATGTGAGACAGTGTATGAGACAGTATATGAGACAGTGTATGAGACAGTGTATGAGACAGTGTGTACAAACACTGACGCGCCAGTAATCGTCTCACTCGCACCACATCCTGGTAGCCGTAGTAGAGACGACACAGCGCCGGTTGTCCATCACGTCCCGCACGACCTGACTCCTGATAATAACCCTCGAGACTCTTGGGGATCGAGTGATGCAACACAAACCTGACACACACACACACACACACACACACACACACAAGCTCTGGACCTAACTAGTCTGGAGGACAGAAGAAAGCGGGGGGACTTGATAAACATATCTAAGTATATGAAAGAGATGGCTACTCCAGTAATTACAGGTTTTTATAAGCAGATGAAAGGAAGAGGACACAATTATAAATTAAGGAAACCCCGCCGCAAAAAGGATATAAAGAAGTACAGCTTCCCATACAGAGCTATAGATAGTTGGAATAAACTACCCACGGATATTGTCGAAAGTGAAAAAATATAAGAGTTTAAAAGTAAAATTGATAGGTTGAGAGACAGGTCAGCTCGAGCTTAAGCTCGAATCCTGTAGAACAACTCGATAAGTACACTAGTGTATAAGCCATTGTGAGGTGGTTTTAAACAGCAAATAATGTGACGATTATTGGCAGTTGAAGCATGAGCTTCATTATGGCTTCATATTCTCACACCAGCTAAACTCGGTTTCCTCAAACTATCTATGTTTTTTGTGCGCTTCATGGGTACATGGGGTCACCGCAGGGTGTTAATAGTGCACTTGTACTCTTCCCCCATGCTACTGTATTCGCGTGTAATTAATTAATATCCAACTGCACAACATCATAATAATTATCACAACTATTGTGGAGAGAGCGCACCTGACGTCCGGCTTGTCGACGCCCATGCCGAAGGCGATGGTGGCGCAGATGACATGAAGTCGACCTGCACCCCACTCGCTCTGAATACCGCACCGATGAGAGTCACTCAGACCGGCGTGGTAACTGCCACACTGACACACACACACACACACACACACACACACAATAACAAGCACCGTGGCGCTTATAGAAGAGACACTCTTCAGAGCTTTTACAGCTAGAACTCTTTAGAGCTTATAGAGAGAGTTTCAGTGTTAGATATGCGTAGATCACTGGAATAGCCTGCCTCGGCGAATTGTGAAGTCAAACTCGGCATAACAATATTGATAAATAGACTGGATAAAAGATGACAATACGAGGCAGGACGGTCTGAGATCAACTTAATTCTTGTATTCTTAATTCTAGCAGAATAACACGTGTTCAGCAGGTGGTCAGTGGTTTTCAAACCAGAATGCCGTGTTGTTGCAGGTCGGCGGCCATTTTGTCGCAGTCCCGCTGAGAGAAACAATAGACAATGCCCGACTGGCCGGCGAACTGCGAGCGAATCAGATGAGCCATTTCTGGCACCACTGCGCCACGCTTCGTCACCACTTGATATTGTAAGTTGGCACGGTTGAAACTCGACACAAACCTGCTCCACAAAACACACACACGCACACTAACACAAACCTGCTCCACAAAACGCACACACACACACTGACACAAACATGCTCCACAAAACACACAAACACACACTGACACAAACATGCTCCACAAAACACACAAACACACACTGACACAAACATGCTCCACAAAACACACAAACACACACTGACACAAACATGCTCCACAAAACACACACACACACACACTGACACAAACCTACTCCACAAAACACAAACATACACACACTGACACAAACATGCTCCACAAAACACACACACACACACTGACACAACCCTGCTCCACAAAACACACACACACAAACTAACACAAACCTGCTACACAAAACACACACACATATTGCATAGAGAGGCGAGTAATTGTGGTTATAATTCATGAAAGCGGCATGGTTTGATCAATAAACAAACACGCTGATATCGCTGATGATAATGTTGATGATAATTGGTGTTTAAAGGGCGCATCGGCCTGTCAGACCATATGGCGCCCCAGTCAATGAAACACGAAGATAAATGAAGGTAAATGAATATCAAAAACACACAAATATCATGTCATGATTGAGTCTATGTAAATAAATGGTAAATAAATTGATTGGCATTGATGGTAGAAATCCAAGTCTCACATCATGATTGATTTGGTGTGTAAAAATAACGCTAAATGGCAATAATTCAATGAGAGCAAACAGCCGATAGTCAAAACGACAGAGGCGCTCTGTCCAATAAGCTCGTGCATACAATAATTCGCCTTGTTTTTGAGCCAGATAACATCCTCTTGATTTGAGTTCAATTGAAGTTGCGTGTGTGTGTGTGTGTGTGAGTGCTATGGAGACAGAGTATGAGAGTATGAGAGAGAGAGGAGTGGAGGACCATTTGACAGCGCTGGGTTGCAGAGACAATTGTTGCAGAATATCACAACGTACGCGGTGAGTAGCGGTTGCAGTGAGAATCATCAGAGGCACGCCGGACAACTGACATCTCAACTGCTTCAAGCGCTTATAATCAGGCCTGTACACACAGACACACACACACACACACACACACAATCATACACACACACACACACACACACACACACACACAGAACAGACAGGACACACACACACACACAGACATACAGTCGTTGAACCAGCGCGACACACATATACAAACAGAGGCAAATACAGAAACAAAATGCCGAAGCCAAATAGAATAAGACAGAGCGCAAAAACAGGAATGCAAAAATCAGCAAGATACACAACACACACAATCATACATACACAGACACACACAATCATACATACACATACACAACACACAATCATACATACACAAACATACACACACAAATATACAGAGCACACACACACAATCATACACACACATACACAACACACACAAACATACATACACAGACACACACAATCATACATACACATACACAGACACAAACATACATACACAGACACACACAACCATACATACACATACACAACACGCACAATCATACATACACATACACAACACAAACATACATACACATATACATACACATATACAACACGCACAAACATACATACACAGACATAACACACACAATCATACATACACATACACAGACAAACAGAAACATACATACACATACACAGACACACAATCATACATACACATCCACAACACACACAATCATACATACACATCCACAACACACACAATCATACATACACATACACACACAATCATACATACACATACACAACACACACATACATACACATACACAACACACACAAACATACATACACACACACACAAACACACAGAGAGCGAGCGACCTGAAGTCGTGTCCCCACTGAGAAACACAGTGAACACACACACACACAGAGAGAGAGAGAGAGAGCGACCTGAAGTCGTGTCCCCACTGAGAAACACAGTGAGCACACACACACAGAGAGAGAGAGAGAGAGAGAGAGAGAGAGAGAGAGAGAGAGAGAGAGAGAGAGAGAGAGAGAGAGAGAGAGAGAGAGAGAGAGAGAGAGAGAGAGAGAGAGAGAGAGAGAGAGAGAGAGAGAGAGAGAGAGAGAGACCTGAAGTCGTGTCCCCACTGAGACACACAGTGGGCCTCATCGACGACAAGACGACTGAGTTGTCGACGTGCGTGCAGAGACTCGAACACTTGCAGCAGGCGACGGTTGAGCGAGACCATTTCTGGCGTGGTGTAGAGCAGCTTAACGCCGGGAGATTGTCGACTTAGCTCGCGATAAACAGCCTGCTCATTGCTGCCACCACCACTGCCTCCGGACGATGAAGAGCCGGATAAATGCACCGCCGGAATCTGCCCCATCAAACATGATAAATTACCAAATTATTACATTACAAAATGTATTAAAACATAGTACAACAGATACCGTAAATGCTCTATTTATCCGACAGGCTCTAATAATCCGGCACCCTCAGGTATGGGTTGAAAAATAATCCGGCAGGCTCTAATAATCCGGCACTTCCTGGAAAGGCTTATTGAAACTGCACCCACGATTCAGTTATAGTTCAGCAACAGTTTATTTAGCAATGGCCGATTACTACACAGAACAATACACTGTGGAGATACGCGTCTTCTCTCGTCCCTGTTATCAGTGCACTATTTTTTGTGTTGCAGTTTTTGCGCAATCCTACAGTGCGGAGTGGCCAAAAATAATCCAACAGGTTCTTATAATCCGGCAGGCTCTTATAATCCGGCACCATACGCAGGGGGTAGAAAAATAATCTGGCATGTCGGATAAAAAGAGCATTTACGGTAATGAAATAATATTTAATATATTACATGATAAATTGTAAGAATAGAATTGGGTAGGTTGTTGTGTGATAATCGGGTGGTAATAGAGCAATGCCAGCGCCCGCCAGCGATGCAGGAAAATGGTATGGTATGGTATGGTATGGTATGGTATGGTAAAATACGCACATCAAGAGCGATCAGTTTGCTCAGCTGGTCCTGAATAAGCGATTTCAGAGGCGAAATTACCACGGTAACTCCCGTGTCAATGAGTGCTGGTAACTGGTAACACAAACTCTTACCACCACCTGGTACACAAACACACACATGCATACATATGTACACCTGGTACACAAACACACACATGCATACATATGTACACCTGGCACACAAACACACACATGCATACATATATACACACAATCACACACACACAAGAAAACACATATATACATGAAAATACACACATACACACACACACGCATACACATACATACACACAAAAACACACACACACACACATACACACAAACATACACACACACACGGTGAAAAACGGATATCATTATGACTGTATTATATCCAAGTATAATTTATTCAAGTTTTCACGACTAAATTGACAAGAAATTGAACGCTCTGGTGGAGAAATTATGAAGCAGCATGAATATGTGACAGCGAGTGTGTTGGCCGCTGATAACAGTAATAACAGTAATAACAGTAATAACAGTAATGTGTGTGTGTGTTGGCCGCTAATTACAGTAATAACAGTAATGTGTGTGTGTGTGTTGGCCGGTGATAGCAGGTGGTAATGTTGTGACTACCTGTGGGCATGAGTACAAAACAGTCATGACCCAGCAGAGCCGCATTAATCACCTGACGCTGATTAACACGAAACTCACGCAGACCAAACATTGTCCTCAACACCTGCACACACACACACACGCATACAAACACACACAAACATACAAACACAAGCACACACACACACACATACAACACGCACACACACACATAAACACAAGCACACACAAACATACAACACACACACACACACACACACAAGAACACACAAACAAACACACAAGCACACACACACATAAACACAAGCACACACAAACAACACACGCACACACACATACAACACAACACACATACAACACACACACACATACAACACACACACACATACAACACACGCACAAACACATACAACACAACACACACACACAGTGTAGGTGTTTGTATGTGTTTGTGTGTGTATAAAAGACGATATAAAATAGAAGGAGAGACAGAGAGAGGGAGAGATGAGACAGACAGAGAGAGAACAGGGAGGATAAGCTGCACCTCATTAACTCGTCCACTGAATGAATGTTCTCGGTTGAATTCGGGCGTCTGACTGTGATCATAATTGTCGCCGCCAGCGCACATATTACCACCTGGTAACGACAAATTACCACCTGCACCACTAGCAGGCGGCTCTGTTACCACCGACATATTACCACGGCGGTTACCACCATCGCTGTCCACATCACAAGAGGTGGTAGCCAATTTACCAGTGGTAATACCACCGACACTGCCAGCACACTCGACATGGTAATCGATCTGGTTACCAGCGTTACCATCTGGACAGTGACGATTGGGCACAACAGGTGGTAAATCTTGTCCGCCACGTGACGAGGCAAGCGACATCAGAGAATTCCAGCCGCCAGGTGGAGCCACGGTAGCAGACTGTGGAATGTTCTCTGGTGGCTCTGTGATATATACACATACACACACACAGAGAGAGAGAGACACACACACACACACACACACACACACACACACACACACAGATATATATACACACACACACACAGATATATATACACACACACACACACACACAGATATATACACACACACACACACAGATATATACACACACACACACACACAGATATATACACACACACACACACACACACACACAGATATATACACACACACACACATATTTATATATACACACACACACACACACAGAGACACACACACACACACATACACACACACACACACACACACACACACACACACACACACAGAGTATGGGTAATGCAATGAAACATTGAGAAGAATGAGACGGCATAAAAAGGCCGAGAAAAAGATGCAAGACAAAGAAAGACAGAGGAAGAGAGCAGACAGAGAAATAGAGAACACAAAGGAAGAGAGAGGAAGATAGAACAGAGAGAAAGAGAGAAGACAAAGGAAGAGAGAAGAAGAGATAAGACAGAGGGAGAGAGAAGACAGAGGAAGAGATAAGACAGAGGAAGAAAGAAGACAGAGGGAGAGAGAAGAGGAAGAGAGACCTGTCCATGACGACGATGATGGTGAGGAGAGAGGAAGAGAGAAGAAGAGATAAGACAGAGGGAGAGATGAAGATAGAGGAAGAGAGACCTGTCCATGACGACGATGAAGGTGAGGAGAGAGGAGCGACAGGATCGGCAGTGGTTGCATGTGCAGGAAACACCGAGGACTCGCCACGCTGACGTCGCAAGCTTCTGAAAGCCGCCACCAGACGGCAGCAGCGTCGTTGCTGTTCGGCCGTGATGGCGCCCGTGTTGGATGCTAGCAGGTGGGAGATGAGCGGTGTGTGGGCGGGCGAGGCGCCAGTGACGGCAGAACACAGAGTGTCACAGATACGCACTGCCAACTTGGCCAACTGAAGGTCATGACCTGACATCACATGACCTGACATCACACCTGATACCGACTGACACACACACACACGCATATTATTTCATTTCATTTATTGAGTCATTTGTGAAGCGCAATAAACATATCATATGTCTCAATTGCGCTGATATAAACATTCAACACCACATACATTCATGTAAAATCACATGCATATTCAAATATATGTTTCGTATTTAGAAAGCACGACAATACAATGCAGGCAGAACACAGACACACGCACACACACGTACACGAGCTCATCAGCAAATACCTTCCGGTTCATCAAGATAGCGGTTCACACACACACACACACACACACACACACACACACACACACACACACACACACACGTGTAGTTATCAGATATCGCCATTAGTAAATCAATTAACAAACAAGTAAACTCAAATTCCACGTCGAGTGTTGGCACAAAACCATGCATGTTTACATACACACACACATACATACACAGAGACAACCTAACACAGACAAACAACCCATATGTAAGTGTGTTAAGGTGTGTTGTTTCACTTTGTGTGTGTCAGTGTGTCAATGTGTCAACCTGTTATTGTGTCAATATATGTCAGTGCGTGTCAGTATGTCAGTGTGTCACCGTGTATCAATGTGTCAGTGTGTCAGTGTGTCAACGTGTTATTGTATCAGTGTGTCAGTATGTCAATGTATCAGTGTGTCAGTATGTCAATGTATCAGTGTGTCAATGTGTCAATGTGTTAGTGTGACAGTATATATGTCAGTGTGTCAGTATGTCAACGTGTCTGTATGTGTCATTGTGGCAGTATGTGTCATTGTGTCAGTATGTGTCAGTATGTGTCAGTATGTCAGTATGTGTCATTGTGGCAGTATGTGTCATTGTGTCAGTGTGTGTCATTGTGTCAGTGTGTGTCATTGTGTCAGTATGTGTCATTGTGTCAGTGTGTGTCATTGTGTCAGTGTGTGTCATTGTGTCAGTGTGTCAGTATGTCAACGTGTCAGTGTGTGTCATTGTGTCAGTATATCAACGTGTCATTGTGTCAGTATCTGTCAGTATGTCAGTATGTGTCAGTATGTCAGTATGTCAGTATGTGTCAGTGTTACCTGATTTATGGTAGATTGTTGTACATCGTGCAGGTTTAGTTCACTGGTTGGCCGCACAGATGTCGCTGTCGACACGACACATTCTCCTGTCGTACTGCCCGAGGCAATAATGACGTCATCATCATCGTCGTCTTCGTCACAAAACTCGTCCACCAAAATATCCTCCGTCTCCTCCTGCGTGTGAACACACACAAACACATACATACACATACGATTCATGTTTTTTCCTAGTATGTGCTTATACTAGTGTGTGTGTGTGAGCGTGTGTGTGTGCGTATGTGTGAATGTGTGTATATATCTATGTGTGCAAGTGTGATTTGATGTCATATATACATACCGTGTAAGTATACATATATGAGCAAATATTTGTCAGTGAGAGTGTGAATATATATTTATACATTGATTGATTGAAATTGTACTGAAAAGCCAGCTTATTGGAGTGCAATAAAGCAATTTACTTACTCTACTCTACAAACACATACATATATATATATATACACGATCACACTTACATACACAGAGGAGAGAGAGAGAGAGAGAGAGAGCGAGAGAGAGAGAGGGGGGGATGGCCGAGGTTCATATTGCAGCTGAGATAGAGTGAGCTGACATGCGAGCAGTTGACCGAGGTGACACGTGACTGCGCTGATGTGCGACTGACCTGCCACCTGGCCGAGGCTGGTACAGGAGACAGTGATTGTGTAGCAGATAACACCGGCGTCGACACAGCAGTAGCAGTAGTAGCGGCCAGTTTATTTCTCTGCAACAGTTTCTGCTCGTCGGTCATCACCTCACTGACACTCGGCATCATCTCGCCATCATCCGAGCCATCAACTACCGCACTCGATCCCCATAATAACGTGCTATTCTCAGGTTCTGTCGTTCCCGATAATGCAGCCTTATTCTCACGGTCTGTGGTTCCCGATAATGCAGCCTTATTCTCAGGTTCTGTGGTTCCCGATAATGTTGCCTTGTGCTCAGGTTCTTTGGTTCCCGAGAGCGGAGAATCGTTCTCAGCTGGTGCGATGGTTTTCGAGAGTGGCGAGTTGTTTGGCGGCGAGGAATTACTCCGCGTGGACGAAGCACGAGCACGACAAGACCAAGATTGCTGTGAAGCACAGAGACCGGATTCCGGCCGCGCACCGACCGAGTTATCCGGCCGTTTGCCAGCCAGTCCGGAGTCCGGTGACTGTTGTTTAGCGGCTCTTTCTACCGTAACAACAGCAAACAACACAGTTGAAAACAACAATAACTTGAAGACAAAGAGACAAAGAGACGACATTGAAGAGCAAAACACACGATAATTCCATGATAACAAACAAGACCATGATAATAGAAAGCCGCCGCAATGTCATCAATGCAAAAAGTATAATAGATTTTCTTATATTTTACAGTCAATTGTTTAACGAAAACATCAAAAAACGTCCAAATCTGTGTACAAGTGTCAGCCGCTGTAAAATCCCCAAATCTCACTGAATTGACTCGGCTGAATTGCGCAGAAATCATCTTCATCGTCATCTGGCAACTCTATCAGCGACGCCGACCGCGACAATTGCGACTGACTAGCAGGCAGAGGTTGGTTTGTGGCACACAAAGGCAGCGACAATCTCGACGCACCGTGTGTTGATACTGACGCGACAAATCCCCTGTTTCAATCAGCGCGCACACGCAAAAATCTACTTGTAGGCACAAATGTGTTGTATTGATAGAGATATGCGTCAAACACATAGTCAAATTTATCAAAAACAATCGCATATTTGCGCTCACAAATTCTGAGTGCATGCACAAACACTAGTAAAACCAGATAACCGAGAAGAAAACGACCAGGAAGGAGATCGTAACGAGAAATAAATCAAGATATCTGGAGTTTGACTCATTGAAATTAATCAAAAGAACGATAGCCGCATGATAGTAACCACAAAAATAGATACAAGAAAATATCGCAATATATAACAATGCAACACCCAAAAACAATGAATTTAACTTAAAAAAAGATACGTCTTGAGATAAATTGACGCACACCAAATACTAAACAGGAACCTTGAATCAAATCACACAAACTGACGTGTTTTTTGAAGTTTTTCCAAACAAAGAACCAATGGTGCTCGGCTGAAGCTTGACGCTGTTCAAGTCTATTTTCTTGAAAGTGAATTTTTTCGCTGACATGCCGACTCGTCATAACACTGACACGGCTGTGAATGAAACAAGAAAAGAAAACATTTCACACCTCCAACATACTTCCCCGCAAGCCGGCCCAAATATTACCTGCCTAAAACAAAAAACACAACAAGAATAACAGGTAACTAAACTAATTGTACAATAGAAATATACTCCTTTTGCAAGAAAGTATATTAATCCAATTTAACATGTTTAATTGGGCAAGAAACAAACACACAGAACGTCAAATGTGTATTCAAATTCAGCGCTAAACCAAACACTGTTGCCAAACAATAACATCAAAGATCAGCTGACTGATTTTGTCAAGAATTTACATATTGGTTCTTCTTCAGTATGAAAAAATCGCAAAAATTTTATCCAAGTTTATTTTTTGTTGCTTAATTTTGTTCATATTCCAATGTATTGCGAGATTTTCACTTGAAACATCTAATTTTGGCAAATGTCGCTGTTTTTCTTGTGTTTTAGTTTATTGTGTTTAGGTTATTTTTAAGATTAATACGTAGTTCGGGCACTAATATGCATTTGGAATTAACCGGGTAAATATTAACGGTAATTTAAATTTCAAATGAATAAATATAGATGCTGCCCTTGTTGTAAAGGAAGTAATTGATTACTAGCACGGTTTATTCATATTTTGTGTGTATGTATGTTTTTTATACATGTGTATGTATAGGTGTGTGCTTATGTGTATGTATAGGTGTGTGTATGTATACGTGTGTGCTTGTGTATGTATATGTGTATGTATATGTGTGTGTGTATACTTACATATGGCACAATGATGTTGTATTTTCAAGCAGCAAATAGGACGAAATGCAGCTCGCAATAAAATCACCCATATCCAGAAAATAAGCGAAACTATTCGGGCTGGTTTTTTTCACGTAAACACTTTGTGCGTCTTGTATTTGCACTCGAATTGACGTGTTGTAGGTGCGGTTGTTGAAAACAGTGGAAGCTATGATACATGTCATTGTCCATAAAAATGACTCTGAGGCGTCCCATGATGTATCTGTTGATACACAGTCGGTGATTGCGCACGAAATCGAAGTATTGAAGACGAACAATGACGCACCTGTGCTTCAGCCAGAATTTATCTGCCACATCTCTGTCTGACTATGCTCTTCCACATGAGCGTACATCCTGGGGGTATGGGGGGTATATATACCCCAGACCAAATCGGCTGGGGGTATGAATATGCAATTATAACCCCGATAATTCTGCTGAGTTCAGTTCATTGAGTATATTATCATTAAAACCAGCGTAGCAAAACATTACATTTTTGTGCAAAAATGTAACAAATTATGAATATGTGAAAAATTATACTTTACGCAATATACTTTTCATTGAGGTATGTGTGTTGTAATAGAATAGGTGGAAAATAGTTGAGGGTCTCATGCAATTGACCAACTGAGTCGACTTTGAACACTAATGCATGATGGCCGTCATCCCCCCCGAGCCTCGACACAAATCTACGTCCCTGCTGTTTAACCTCAAAAATCAATGGTGAACATCAAAATGAACGAAATGAAGATGCTATCTTGCACACTTGACTGCACAAATACATAGTGTCGTTGCTCAAGTTATATGTGTGGGTATCACATTGCGTGCGAGCACACAAACAACTCGAATAGAAAAGTCAATGATCTCCTAGTTTGGGAGCGAGTTGTTTACTCAAGTTATTGTAATCGTCTGCGACTTCAGAGAATGCTTCTGATAAAAAACAAACATTTTGACAATTTTTCACTGCGTTTAGCACGGTGTTGTTAGCTGTAGCATCCTCAGTAGCAATTGTTGTATAAAATATATTATATATATTCGCATGTCGATCAAACATGGTAAAAGTAAGACCGGCGAGCCATCACCACACAGTAACACAGCGCTCATACACGCAAGACATATTGCACATTCTGGAAAAAATAAAAATAAAATAAAATAAAAATCAGGCATTAATTCGGTATACACATACACTCACGTCAATTCCAATTCTTATACGACATAATTTTTCCATTTAATAGATATCACTCACTCACACATACACACACTCTCACACACACACGCACACACACAAGGAATACATTTATATTGCACTAGACTAAATCCCGGATGGCTTTTGCCCACTGATGTCTATCTTGAGGCATCCTCCAGGCGTTGTCGACAGACAGGTTGATGCTGTTCGTCATGTCATCCACCAGTTGAGTCACGAACATCCGCCTCAGGGCGCCGCCGCGTCTGAAAGGCTCAGTTGGTTGATGTTGTGGGTGCAGCACCAGAGCCAGAGGCGTTTCAGGTCGCCGGGCAGTGTGACCGAGCAGTTTCAGTCTGCTGGCACGAAGGGTGTGAGTGGCGGGTCGAGCAATTGTTGTACCACGCGCAAATAAACCTGCAGTGACATTATAATTGTTCAATTAATATTTCATCACAATAAGTGTACAACTGATAAACTAATTTGGAAAAATAAATTAAGTGTTTATAAAAAGGTAATATGCTACTTATAATACTTATTACTAATTGTAAATGCATCTTATCAGAGCCGTTGCGAGGACTCATGAGCCCCCCCCCCCCCCGAAGGCAACACTTGGGGCCCCCATTATAAATAAGTCATCAAATAATTAATATATTTATTATACATAATCACATAATACAAGCTCAGGTGAAAACATCTGAGCAAAAAGGTAAAAGCTATACATAATACGATAAATTTTAATGTCATACGTGAAGCAACGGGGCCCCTCAGCACTCGGGGGCTCCCCCCGGCCGGGGGTATGGGGGGCGGTTGCTACGGCTCTGCATCTTATATATATATAAGATATCCTCTGTGTGTGTGTGTCTGTCCCACCCTCATTGGTCCATTTTATAGCAGCTACTACTCGGCCACCCCTAAGCGTACTTGTTAACAATTTATACTATCACATTGAAAATTTTCTTGTCTACACGATAAGTTGAATTTTAAATTTTAAAAATTAAACAAAACAGATTTATAGCGGTGAAAAGGCAAAATAAACCCTGAAAAATGCGAAAATTTTGGTCAATATTCTGCCATCAAGTCCTCCTAAATCAGAACTGGTAAAACAATACAGCTCATACCACTGTGTAGACAATTTTCTGTTCTACAGGATAAGTTATAATTTATATCCAAAATTTTAATATAAAAAATGTAAAAATGACAAAAGTTCAATCTACATTCAAAATTTTATTTCAACTCCGGGCGTCCGATTTTCTTTATTTTTTTATCTATTTCTCATCAACTAACTATGACACATCTAAATTTATTATACCATCATGCTGGGAATTTTGTTTTTTACAGCACGGTATGAATTTAAATTTTCCAGAGTGTATTAAAAATAGTTACGGTGGTGTGAAGTCAAAATGACAAAGTCAAAAAGGTAAAATTTGCACTGAAAACCGTGAATATTTTGGTCAATATTCTGTCATCTGCTTCTCATAAACCAGCAATGGTACAGCTATAAAAAATTATACTATTGTCTAGAAAATTTTGTGTTCTACAAGATAGGTTATAATTTATACCCACAAATGATGAAAAAAATGTGTAAAATTGGCAAAATTCTCAAATACATCCAACATTTCACTTGAACACCGGGCGACTAAAATATATTCATTTTCCTACCTTTTTCTCAGTAACTACGTATCACACATTAAAATAAGTTATACCATCGTGCTATATATTTGGTTTTCTACAATACGGTATAATTTTTTTATTTTCCAAAGTGTACCTAAAGGAAGTTACGGCGGTGTAAAGTCAAAAGGACATATTGCGAATTTGACAGCTATTATGCGCACTTGCGATTACAAAGGACCGATTAAATTACACAGGATTACACAGGACCGATACACCGATTAAATTTCACTGAAGCCCAATCACAATTCAGAATGCATCATATTAGCTCCAAGCATTGATGGTGTGGTTTTATTGCGAACAGTTTAATTAATGTTACACTATACTGAATAGAAAGGCTTTATTGTCCTCAATATTTACACATGAATTGTTACGTACGACGGGCGGGTAAAATGCTACTGGGAACAAAGTAAACTACTGAATTTAACTGTGTAATTTCATTGCTTTAATTTCAACTTGCATAAGCATATGGGTTACAATATCATGCAATGCCAGCTATATGCATATGCTGCTTTAGCGGACGCATTAACCTGGAATTAGAGATGGCAGAAAGTTTCATTGTTTTTATAGTGTTACACTTCTGAATTACTACACACGAAGGACGTGATTAAATATGAGGAGTTTTGAGGGAAAAAACTCAGTCAATAATTAAAACAAGAATTTACAAATTTAGATTTTTCTATTGAATAAGCTTTTTGGTTTTTTATTCATTTTGTTTTATTAATTGTTCCGCACGACGGGCGGGCTTAAATATTAAATGTTACCGTGTAGAATGAGTTCATATACAAAACTCACGGGCTTGACTTCAAGATCCAGACTCATTAATGAAAATGTGAATTAAATGGCGTATAATTAAGTCACATTATACAATAAATGTGATTTAATCAGTCTTACAATTTGGTTTCTATAATATATTGGCGAGTTGCGAGAAAAGTATTGGTGGGCCGCGTGTTTGAGACCCCTGGCGTAGATAATCTCAAACTTCTGATGAGAAATTATGATTGAATCGGTTAATTTTGTGATCACAAACTTATAAGTTGGATCACCTCAGATCAGGCTGGGTTAGGTCAAGATGGGGTGGTTGGGTTGGGTTTGGTAGGTTTGGGTCAAGTTATATTGGGTTTAAATGATACCGAAATATATGATAGCGGTTAAAGTTGCGGTAGCGGTAAAAGTAGAATAGTACTTGAGCAAATGAGGTTGGGGAATGATGTTAAGTTCTAAATATGTTTCGTAAACATTTTGATGAAAAGTTTTCACCATTCTCAATTGTGTTTGTTTCGTGTTTTATTTCTTAATTATTCCGCACGACGGGCGGGTTTAAATATGTGGCGGGTTGAGGGAAAATATTTGGTCAAAATTAGAACAAAAATGATTAAATTTGGACTTTTCATTTTTATGAGTAAAGTATGAATTTTATTACATGAATTGCTCCGCACAAAGGGCGGTTTTTCATGCTAATAGAAAACAATGTATCTACATTCAGCAGCACACATCATTCTGGTATCACGTTGTAAAATATGATTTACGACTGTTACTCAAGGTCATATTCGGGTAGAAAGCATGCATACACGCTGTTCAACTGGAAAATCCACATGACCATGATAAATTCAGCTATATCGAGTACACTGGCCATTTGAGGTGTGCTGCGATTCTGAGAACAAAAACCCATTTTTCCAAATATTTGTGGTCTTTGTGGCTTACACCTACCGTCTGATAAACCAGTCATGTAGAAACTCACCGACACATACACACACATTTGCATACACATACACACCAACACGTATTCACACAAACACACTCACACACATAAACACACGCAGCTCAGTTAATATAAAAAATTAGGGTAACCTTTTGTTGCAAGTGCAACTTTTGTATCATAGAAT
>OU696584.1:8770443-8772943 GCA_916048095.2 Sacculina carcini
ATGCCTGGATTTCAAAACTAACATCATTCTAAGAATATATTCCCTTATCATACACACACACAAACACACACACAAGCACACACGCGCGCACATCCCATATATACTATGACTATAACTATGAAATTGACCAAAAAATATGAAAATTTTACACAAACTATAGTTTATGCACAAGGCATACCACCCAACATTTACCCCACTATACAAACACTATTATTTACCCCATTTATTTTTTTTATCCCATTTACACCATTGGAAGAAAAAATACTTTGAAATGTATACATTTTGATAGGGATTTTCTCTAATTGGAAAAAAATTTGTTAGGCAACACACAGAATTAAGTGCTACATTTGTTTTATGTTTTATTAATAATAAGTTCCTGATTGTTTTATTTTCTGCTTCGTCAGGTCGGTTTTCGTTTGATGCACGTGACACCGCTGAACTATCTATTTCAGGGGTTCCCAACCGGTGGGTGGCGAGGCTACTCCAGGGGGTCGTGAGAGCCGCCTGAAAAATGATTCATTCGTCAAAATTTGCAAACAAAATCCATGTTATGAACACCTGATGATTTTTTTTCCGAATACATTTAATAACGATGGCATTAAAGAATTGAATGTGATAAGAATTTAGTATAAAGGTGTTTTCTAACTTATCTTATTGTTTTACTGGGGGGTCATGTAGCCCTCCATGTTTGTCCAGGGGGTCGCGAAGCGAAAAAGGTTGGGAACCCCTGATATATTTATTCTCCCTGTTCCCATTATTCTCCTCGTTTTCCCTATTCTGCTTGTTCACATTATTCTGCTTATTCTGTTCCTGTGCTTCTCTCGTCGGCCGGCTTTCAGATGCGCGCGCTGTCATTGAGCCATTGACCGACTTCTACCAAAAGACGACCGTGATTTTGTCTACATCAAAATCACCGCAGTTGACTGTTGACTGTTAACTTTTGACTGTCGGAAAGAGTTGACCAGCTTGAGGTCAATGACCTGTCCGACCACACACACACACACACACACACACACACACACACACACACACACACACACACATACACACACACACATACACGTCGTGAGAGCGTCCGAGTTCATTGACCCCAGTTTTCACTGTTACTCAAAGTGCTGGTTGGTTGGTTGGAGACGCTTGGTGTCCACACCTGAGTGAGTGACAGAGAGAGAGAGAGAGAGCAGAGCAGTTAATTTCACCGTGTGATACTGGGTTACCGCTGCTAATACCAGCGTCAAACACTGCTGGGTCTCGCGCGAGAAATGTACCTCACGTGCGGCTGACGTGCCGGCTCACGTGCCGGCTGACGTGCCGGCTGACGTGCCGGCTGACGTGTCCTTCTTTACGCCACCAACTGACCTGCTCGCTGTGGATAGTGAGTAAAAGAAGAGCGAAGAGGACCGGTGAAACAGGAGATAGAGAGTGAGAGAGTGACATCTTGAACTCCCACACACTCTCTCTCTCTCTCTCACACAAAACAGTGAAATTTATCTGGCGAAATTAACAAGAAAGGAATATAAGATATTAGGAGCATTTTTAATGTTGCTTTGGTGTACACTTTGTGTCAGTGACGACGCCAGAGTTTTTCCAGTGGGGGCTAAGGAAAAAAATGCGCAGGTGTGACGAAGCATGAGGAACCACACTCGAAATGTTCATATTCACAATTTTAGGGGGGGAGGTTTGGGTAGGAATATTTTGACACATTTTTTGGGGGGACCTCCATCCTCCATGCCCCCCCCTCTGTGGCACCGCCATTGCGCTACACTAATCTCCCCTAGACACCCCACATCCCCGTCAGTAGTCAACACAATAAACACACAGGTGTGTGCGTGTGTGTGATCTATAAGAACGTTGTCGTTCATGTACAACTCTCTGTATTGAAAAAGCAATCGGTAAAACAAACACATACACAAACACAAAAACACACACACACACGCATAAAACAAACATACCCAGTATGTTCATACAAAACACTGAAATCGGCGAGGCAACACATTGATATATATGTGTATGTATATTTATGTATACCTAATGTATGATATATCATAAAAATAACGCGCAATGTATGAGAAATATACACAACATCAGCTCGATGGAACCATACACTGTACAAGAAATGAACACAGACACACAAACACACAAACACACATGCATGTTGAGTACAGAGATGATTTGATGGCAGTGGTAGCGACTGTTGAAGATTTCATGATCTTGATCTCGAGGGAAACAGGAGCACGTGAGGACAACATGTGGGGTCTTACTGTACGATCAAATGTCAGGTGTGAAAATGTGTTTCAGCAAAGTTCTTCAGCAAGAGACTGCGATTATTGAATGTCGCAGCAGGAGCTAGCAATAGATCTTCTGATAACACATACTTCTCTTTGCAATATCTCGCTTCCAGAAGTGTTTTTTACAATTGCCTAGTGTTTTTAAATCAATGTGAGTTGGTTTCAGTTCCTGTATGCCTGTGTCCTTTATGACTCCCTCGGAAAATTGCCTC
>OU696584.1:8777943-8795443 GCA_916048095.2 Sacculina carcini
GCTGGCGAATTCAATTTCCATTGTATATTTGAATAAGTATTTGTATGTGCATATTTAACTACCTCTTGTTGCTTGAAGCTGCGGCACCATATTTGTCTCTTATTGCGCACAACAGTTGAATTTGTGCACGAAATGCACGAATGGAATGCACATGCAAATGGAAATGCACGAATCATGGGTGCACTCATAGAGTTCATGGATATAAGCGGCCTCAAAAAACGTATGTAAAGCCACATGTCAATATACATTACCGACGTACAGCACCGTAAGACCGACGGGAATATCCTGCGCGGTCATGTGCTAGTCCAGGGTCATGCGCAGTAGACGCATGCACGCGCATGAATTTTAAAAAATAATATAATTGTGGTCATAATTTCAACCTTTTCACAATTCGTCTTTCCCATGAAAGATCCGTTCCATATTTTATTTCTTTCACATAAGTTTTGATGAAACTGTGAGCGGCGTGAAATGGTCAACGTTGGCCGAAACGCCAAGCCAAAATCAACAACAACAACAGTTGAATTTGTTTGTGTTGAATTGGAGTTGAATGTGTTAGGTTGTGTACGACTGTGTTGTTTCTGGTCTTTTTTCAGGGTAAGTTGAATACGTGTGTAATTTCTGTTTGTGTTATTATGCATTGATATGATATTTACAAAATTATATCGGTGGTGACATTTAATGAGGGCACACTAGTTCCCAATGACCTTGTTTTATTCCATTGTCTTTCAGTTTTGTATTTACTTCATTGCATTTGCATTTGCTTTGTTGTTGAAGCAATTCATGCACAACCACTTCAACTCATTGCACACCTGCAAAAACGATCATGCAAGTTGCAAACCAATATTTCACGAAGCCTTATTAGTTGAGCCAAAAATGAGTGAACACACACACACATATACAGTTGTGAGCAGTAACTATTGTAGACTGTTGAGAGAGGACTGGAGGAAAGGTAGAGTGTGAGTGAGAGCGCGTAAAAGCAGTGTTTTTGTCGATACGGCCTTGACCCACAAATTCAACATGCTTGTGGACACTGCGTACACACACACACACACACACACACACACACACACACACACACACACACACGTTTTTGTCACCGTCTCTCACATGCTCACAATGGTGACGTACATACACACAAGCACACATGCGTATTCGGTCATTGCTTCACACACACACACATTGACACACACACACACACACACACACACAGACACTTACAGGCATATATTACCCGTACTCTTTGTACTGTGCTCTTACACTCACTCTCGCTTTCACGGTCGCTTGCAGACGTGCATGCATGTTAGTGTATGTGTGTGTGTGTATGTCAGTGTCAGTGTGTTTGGGTGTTACGAGATGGTGTGTGTTTGTGTGTGTGTGTGTGTGTGTGTGTGTCAGTGTGTTTGGGTGTTAGGAGATTGTGTGTGTGTGTGTGTGTGTGTCAGTGTGTTTGGGTGTTACAAGGTTGTGTGTGTGTGTGTGTGTGTGTGTCAGTGTGTTTGGGTGTTACAAGGTTGTGTGTGTGTGTGTGTGTCAGTGTGTTTGGGTGTTACGAGGTTGTGTGTGTGTGTGTGTGTGTGTGTGGGTGTGGGTGTGTTTACGAACACACGAAATACATATCCGAGAGTGTCGATGTTTTTTGTATCAAAATTTTTCATTATAGCACATTGCATAATGTTTTTTTTGTTGAAATGCTAATTAAACACGGGAATTGTACATTTGTAACGTTGCACCATTGAAAAATTGGTCTGAAAAAGCAAGCAAGCGTTCAAGCAGCTAAATTATATGCATATTAAATTCGCCAAATTTACTTGATTAATTGTTTGTTTACATTTAGTAATGTTCTAAGCTGGTAATACTTATATGGCGTGCTTAATCACAAAATATATCTTGACATTTACACCGGCGAAAGCACTCAGACATCACTAATATGCCGCTATTTGTGTTGCCTGAGCAGAAACATAATGTCAACAAGAACTCTATGAATTGTCCGGCTGCACTTGTTTGCTTCTGCTACAAAAAACAAACTCAATTCGTCAAGGAATGTTGTATTAGTGTATGTGTATGTGTATGTGTATGTGTATGTGTGTGTCTGTGTCGGGGTATGAAATTGAAATTTGAAATTGAAAATTGAAATTGAATATGAAAGTAAGAAGTTGCATGTACGCGCGTGCGTTGTGTATTTCAATTCCTCTATTCTCTTCTGTTTTCCTCATTTCCTCAACTCTGTCTTTTAGTGTGTGTGTGTGTGTGTGTGTGTCAGTGTGTGTGTGTCAGTTTGTGTCAGTGTGTGTCAGTGTGTGTGTTAGTGTGTGTGTGTGTGTGTCAGTGTGTGTGTGTGTGTCAGTGTGTGTGTGTCAGTGTGTGTTAGTGTCAGTGTGTGTCAGTGTGTGTGTGTGTGTGTGTGTGTGTGTGTGTGTGTGTGTGTCAGTGTGTGTGTCAGTGAGTGTGTGTGTGTGTGTGTGTGTGTCAGTGTGTGTGTCAGTGTGTGTGTCAGTGTGTTGCTAAGCTACTTGGCAACAACTCAACACGGCAGCAACTCTGCTTAATTCAAGGTCATCGAATTTGACCCACATCAGATCGATTGTGTATGTCTGTCTGTGTGTGTGTGTGTGTGTGTGTGTGTGTGTGTGTGTGTGTTTGAGAGAGAGATTGAAGGGTCCCGTTATGTCTGTCTGCTGTGTGGATCGAGCGATGCTTGGCAGTTTTATAAGCCAGTGATAACTGAGTGAGTCTCAACCTTTCTCTCACAGAAGCGCCCAAACGTTCATAAATTATTATTATTATTATTATTAATTACAGGCAAATCCAGTAGCATGGGAAGAGTGCAAGCACTATTACCACCCTAAGGTGGCCCCATGTACCGGAAGCGCCCAAAAGATTCAGAGAGAAAGAGAGTTCGAAAAGAAAAAAGTCTAGAAAGAGAGTTGGAAAGAAAATAATAAATAAATAACAATAAATAATAAACCATCATCCGATAACAATCCATAATGTCACTCCGCCCATAAATAAAAATATACATAGATAACGTATTAATAGATACACAGATAATACTACTTCATCCAGCATACGTAGATTTGCAATATGTCTGGCCGCCATATACTACATTCAAACATAACAAATATTTTCTACAAACTGAATGCTTGGCGTTCGTCTAGCATCACATATACGCACAAACTAATGAGATTAATACAGTATTTAGCACGTGAAATTAGCTATTTTTTGTCTTGTCAAAATGCTCTTCATTTAAATCTAGCGTTTTTCCCAGCGTCGAACCCCCATATTTCGCCAATATACTCGTACTCAAACTATTAGTTTCTTTGTGTGTCTGTTATCGCAGGGATATTTCCAGGGACCCTTCGTGGGTCCGGTAAGCAGCACATAGGGCTTCTAAGGTGAATTCCACCAACCTGCCCTCTATATAAACCACTTTTACATTATCTTATGAATAATGAGAATATGTGAAAAATCCCAAATGAAATTTCGAAATTACTAGGAAATATTGTGTATTATTTACAGCTGGCGGGATGTTCGTGTATTAAACTGATAATTCTCGATAGAGTTTACGAATAGAACAGTTGTAATTGCAAAAAGAGAGGAGTCTAGTGGTGGTGCATATTGACTCACCATGGTCTCACATAGTGCCATCTTGTGCTCGACGACTAGCTGCTTCATGAGCGGCTCTTCTGGCAGCAGCTTGATGACCAACTGGTCGTCCACGTGCCTGCAGCTGTTGGCCAACAGTCCTCGGGCAGCTACTCGCTGCAGACTGCTGCAGAAGCCTTGCTGACACTCGTAGTCGCTGCCACACCAGCTGCTCTGGTCCGCCGCGAGCAGGCGGTACTCACAGCCATGCTTGGCTCTCAGCAGCTGCTGCAGCCACAGCAGAACAGCTGCCGGAGCATCCGACACCAGCTGCTGGTCGTGAAAGGTGTCGGTTAGTGTTGCAGCTGTTGTCGTGCTGGCGGACGGCTGAGGCTTGATTTCAGCCAGTGACATTGTGTGTGTGTGTGTGTGTGTGCGGCTTGGTGTTCGAGGGGTACCAACACACACAAACACTCTAACTATATCTGAGCAGACCGTGAGCAGAACCAGCGCCGACCAATCGCGCAATGAGCACTGATCTCCTCAACACACCAGTTTATAGCCACTTCCACACACACACACACACACACACATACACACACGCGCACACACGTGTAGTACACATGCACGCTCTTGTGTATGTCTTCACGGCCTTTAGTGCTTCGAAACTCCCGCCACTGCAGCCAAAGTGGGCGTGGCTACTGTTTTTTAGCCGACCAATCAGCGTTGAGTGGGCGGAGTCATCAAGCTAAAGCGAAAGTAATAGGTGTGTGCGTGCTTGTGCTTGTGTGTTTCTATATTTTCACATGAAAAAATTGTGTTCGTGCACGCCGGGAGTGCAGAGTGTGTGTGTGTGTGTGTGTGTGTGTGTGTGTGTGTGTGTGTGTTTTGTGTATGTATATTGATAATGTAAAAGCAAAAATATTGGTAGTGTTTCTTATAGTATAAGTGGTGTTTTTAGTGCAAATGTGGATTTTTATCATAGACTTTTCCGGTGTTAGAAGCACAAAAAGTAAATGTTTTATTTAATAAATACGGATGTGATTTATTTACAGCGGACATTGAAAAAATACGCGAAAACACACATTGAATATGCATTTGATGCTTACAAATATAAACTGAATACTCGGCAAAAACAAAAAAGAATTCGTGCCAAAGATACAATAAAACACAAAATATAAGCAAAACAAACACTGAAGTCAAAAACTTGCACCAAAAGCTGGTGAAAAGATCAAATTATACGTCAAATACATTGGGGTTAATCTTAACAACAACAACATGGATTTGATAAAGCGCACATATCAACAATGGTGCGATTAAAAAGAACACAAATAGCACAGACAAAAATAACAACAGCTACACGTGGACGCAATATGAAACACACATTGAGCGCTATAAATTATCATAAGAATAAAACAATAAAACACAGTGAAAATATGAATTCAACACACATTTTCAGTACAAAGATAATCAGACAGAGCTAGGAGATGGATCTTGGAGCAGTTATAAAAGTAACTTCATTTTTGCCGCAAATTCTGTCATTTTAATCTTCATGGCGAATTTTCGGTTTTAAGACAACTTTTGAGTAAGTTTTATTTTCAGGAGAATTTGAAAATTGTAAATTATGAATCGACATTTTTATGTCGCACCGCCAATTTTTGCTAAATTTCAAATTAGTTTTTTGGACTAATCAGACATTCATATAGAACTTATACTAAATTTCAACTTTTATTCCGGCTCGAGGTGATTTTGTGAAATTTATTCAATTTTCGTATTAGAAAAGCTTTTTTTATGAAGCCTTATCTAATATATCTAGTACATGACAAATTTTCATTGGAAAGTTTCCAATGATAATTTCCAATGGATATATATTTGATATAATTATAATTTCAAATATCATTGACAATGATAATTTCAAATTGATATTTATATTTAGTTTCCAATGGAAACTAAATATATATAAATGTAAGTGATTTTTGAATGGATTAAATGGCCATAATTTACCGATTATATATTATTAATTAATCCGTTATTAATAAATCTGTCTTGAAGCGTTCACCGTAATGACTCAGCAAACTGAGGTGCAAACGTGACGTCATCGGTGCTTATCAATTCCTGCAGACACACATACACATATGTACATACACACAGCACACCGGTTGGTGCACCGCCTCACATCACGTGATCAAGGTCAGTGTCAGTGTCAGTCTCTTATCAACACGCCCTGACACTGACACTGACACTGACACACGCGCGCGCGGGATTAAGAGGTTGGCGTGTGCATATAACGGTTAGATGAGTGCGTGTGTGTGTGTGTTGATATAGGCTGATACGTTGTGCCTTGCCAGACAACGCGGCCTATGCGAGAATATAATTGCTACATTGTTTTAGCTATTATCTCACGCCTGGTCGCCGACAATGCCATCTGAATGGCTGAATTAAAAATGGACTCAGCGCCGAAAATGACAGCAGGGTAGAAAAGAAGGCAATGTGTAATATCATGCAACAACATGGCGGTAGATCCTTGGAGTATATATATATATATCCCCGACAAATTGGCTGGGGTGTATGAATATGCAATTATATACCCCGATAATTCTGCTGATTTCAGTTAATTGGGTATATTGTCGTCAAAATAAGCATAGCAAAAAAGTAACAATACACGACAATTGTTTGTATGCAATTATATGCAATATACTTGTCATTGAGGTGTTGCAATTTAATAGGCTGAAAATAGTTGATTGTTCCATGTATCGGCCAACTGACTCATACTTGAGCTCTAATGCATGATGGCTGTCATCCCCACCCCCGAGCCTCGACACAAATCTACACCCCTGATGCGAGACGATACATATTGCACAGCGGATCAGCAACGTGTGAATACATGAAATTGCAAGTCATCCACTTTCTAATTGTCCGATGAACGATGGAATCGGGGCAGCATGTTGATTTGACCTAGTTCTCTTACTGATACATGCCCAGTGGCATGCTACGCAAGAAACAACTACGCTTTTCAATATTGCACCTTGACCTGGTATCAATGCCACACTCTTGCAATATTGCATATCTGTCTGTCTGTCTGTCTGTCGATTTGCTTGTCTTTCTATCCCACATGAACGTGTGTATTACATTACATTAAATGTATGATGAATAAACTATTAGTGAATATGGAGAAGAGTATTCACTGGTTGATAGACAGAGAGAGTGGGGTGTGTGATTATCGAAAATAAATCAGCACTAACCAGACAGCGATTAACAACGACCTTGAAGCTGTTCAAGTTAATGTATTTGTCCTATCAACTCATGCCAGTTTTAAGTGGCGGTGCCAAGGGGGGGCTGGAGCCCCCCAAATTATGCCAAGCTTCCCCGAGCCCCCCCGAAAATCATAATCATGGTCAATACAATTTCTTACCACTGTAAATGAAGTCCTGTAATTTTGGTTCAAGTTCGAGGACTGAATCAGTGTGCCCCAGTTCCTTATTATAATATCATGTAGTCAGCGTTCGAGTGTAGCTCTTCATGATTCAACAAGCCCCTCATTTTTTCCTTAACCCCCTCAGGCCCCCATTGGCAGAATCCTGGCGCTGCCACTGCCAGTATTTAAGCTGTGAACTGCTTGTGAAGGCTAGCGTGTAGGTGCACACACACATACACACATACACACACACACACACACACACACACACACAGAGAGACTGCTGGTTTGTGTGTGCGTGTGTCGAGACGTATACGGGCGTTGATTAAATTCACATGATAATCTTCTGCACACAAGATGGACATTGTTTGTGCATGATCTTCGCTAATCTGCTTCTGGTTCATCCGTCTACATCAGTGGTTCTCAACCTTTTTTCTCACTGATTCTCCACTTCTTGATGAGCCATCTCATCTTCATTTTCCACACAGCAACGCTGATAAATACAATAAATTCAGTGGTTACATCAAAGTAAATATCAAGAGATAATTAGATACAAACATAAACGAATTTTTATAGAAAAAACACACACATAGTTGTGCTGTTCTGTCCGACCTTTAGCTTCCAACTTGGCAACTCTTTCATTCCCCACCAGACAGGGCAATTCTGCACACACAGCTTAAGAGCCACTGTTCTAGATGAATCATGAGCAAGGATGATGCTTTTATTAGCTTCACGCATCAATTCATGCGTTTATTTCAAGTCATGACAGCAACGCGAAAAGTTTAATCAGGGCTGCATTTCTAATAGAAAATGTGTTTCTTTATTGTCAATTCACTCTGTTGTATTTTGTGTTGTTCCATTTTCGCTATTCTACGCTCGATGAATTTCCCTTGTTATGTTTTGTTTTTTTAGACATTTTGTTTTGTGACTTCACGCTCTCTGACCTGTCTATTTCTTTCTTATTATTCAAAATTTTGTATTGTCATTTTGATTTTTTTCGTTTTTCGCGCTTGAGTTTTTTACCGGAGCTCGAACAAATAATGTTGTTGTTTTATGTGTTTTATTATCACACGAACATGGAATAAAGAAACAGAAAACAAAACAAAAATCAAAACACTTTTTCACAGTTTAAAATAAACTCTTGTCTCTATCACAGAATTTATTTTTAACACAATTTAAAATCTATGCAACTAGATAGGAAAAGTAAAATAAATTATTAATTGCTATTTGCGGTCAACTAAAGAAGATCAGCACGTAAACATGAAAATTTTACGCGGAAATTCCGACGAGATAAGTTCCTCTATCTGTAACTCCTCATAGATACGCGTCTGCTCCACACTATTTGGATACATTTGGTTGTTATGACGACACACATGTAGACAGTAACCTTTTAACCTGCTCATTCAACTGAACACTCATCATTTTCAGTCGACCAGCTCGAGTTAGAAACATTCTACTGCGATATTCAACGCACGCTATGTTTACTTCGTCAGCTTTCTTTGTCGGTGTTTTGTATGTCTGTGTGTCATGGACATGACCATTATGTGTACGTTTGTGTGTGTGTGCGTGTGTGGGGGAGATTGATTGCAACAGAAAATTGAGTCGACCAGAAGCAATTCAAGGTTGATGCTTACGTGTGAAGCTTGTAGACCAGTAGTTCCCAAACTTTTTCTATTTTGCGGCACCCTTGGCAAGCCTTTCAAAAGTTCCCGGCACACTTATAAGGAAATGCGCATTTAAATCTCCGTTGTTTTTTCATTTCGACATTTCGCATCGGTGTAACAACACCTTATACATAGATATGACAATTGTCTGGTAATATGGTATTATAATACAAATATGCAATTTTTCCCCTGAATTTTGACGGCATCCTCAAAAGCTGTCACGCGGCACCCCAGTTGAGAATCTGTGTTGTTGAGGTCGCCAGGTGTAGGCTGTCTTGCTCTGTATCAGTGGTTCTCAACATTTTCCCATGTTCTCACCGTTTTCTAATAAGCAGTCACTTATCGCACCCAGCCTCTATTATTGATAGCTGTATCAAATAGTTCTGTGCTCATCAAAACAAAATAGTTCTTGTCCAAATCCAATTCGAGTGCATGTAGTCGAGCTTTTGCACAATTATCCCATCCAGAGCCGTTGCGAGGACTTATGGCCCCCCCGAAGGCAACATTTGGGGCTCCCATGATAAATAAAGTACCAAATAATGACTTTATTTATTAGACATAATCACATAATACAAGCTCAGGTGAGAACATTTGAGCAAAAAGGTAAAGGCTATACATAATAGATATGATAACATTTTATATCAAACGTGAAGCAACAGGGCCCCTCAACATTTGGGCCCCCCGGCCGGGGGGTACGGGGGGCGGTTGCTACGGCTCTGGCAGTATGAAATATTTCTGTGCTCGTTTGTCCAAATCAAATTCTTATGCATGTAGTCGAGCTTTTGCACAATTATCCCATCATTAGTAAACTAGATTCAGATGTATCTCTCCGCACACTGTTCAAAAAACAAGTAACCGAAAGTGGGATCTTTCTTGATTAAAAAATATAAAACGGGTACAAATATATCTTTTCATCAATTTTCACAACAATTCTCACAGCCCTAGGGCAGACACCCGGTTGAGAATCTTTGTTTCATACACAGTTATTACTGTTGGGTCTGTTTCATACACAGTTATTACTGTTGGGTCTGTTTCATACACAGTTATTACTGTTGGGTCTCTTTCATACACAGTTGTTACTGTTGTGTCTGTTTCATATACAGTTGTTACTGTTGAGTTGAGAGAAGCCCTCATACTGCACCCCTGTGCGACCCCAGGGTTGGCGTGTGTTGAATTCCGCAGTTTCGCCCGCCTCAAACTCAGCACACGATATCGCAATGATCCGAAAACCATGAGCTTGCTTCCATTCGTCCATTAATTGAATTCCGATTCCCACTCATTCTCTTTTTCGCTATCACTGCGTGTGTGTGTGTGTGAATGTGCTGGGTGTATGTGTGGCTGCATTTCAAGTGGAATCATATGGGTATCGCAAGTGTAGAGTTGAACATGACCGCTTACACACACATACACACATGATAGGATGTGTTGGCAGCAGAAGTTGTTGTCAGCTGGTTCTCGGCTGGATTTTCAGCTGACAACTACACGGCAACATTTATTGCTGACAAGGAACATCCGCCCGCCGATGATCCAATGCAGTAGCAGGCTGCGAGGTTATAACCTCTTCTCGAAAACAGCCAGGAACTGTCTAGATTCGGGTTCTACGAGAATCAACCACAAACCTTCACCGAAACTGTTCAATTTGTGGCTCAATTTTTTCCAATTCACGTGCTAATGCAAGTATTGAGCCCTCACTATGTTTATTATCGAAGACCAAGACTGATGTTCTAGTTAGCTCAAGCAATCCTTGTTCAACCAAGCGTGTCTGCTGAACATGTCTGCGCAGTGTCAAGCCAATGTTTCTAAACATATTCCGGTTGATTAATTCTATCAAATCTCGTATCCGTGCTGAACCAGCAGTGCTTGTGGAATATGTGTGTGTGTGTGTGTGTGTGTGTGCTTGTGTGTATTGCCAGAGCAGATACATGATCAGTTGACCCCACTGACCTGCCGCAGGTTGCCGCACCACAAGCGCCCGGAAATGGAGATGATTAGATAAATAAAAATGCTAGTATGACAAACACCACACACACACACACAAACACACACACACACACACACAAACACACGCTAGTTACCTGTTCGTACTGGGCCGATTAGCAATGCATGACCAAGGAACATGGTTACGAGTAACATCTACGTGTGCCCCACGACCCCAAAAACCACACACACAGTACAGTATTGCATTTATATGGCGCTTTACAACATAGGTCTCTAAAGCGTACACTCAAACACACACACACACAGACAAACATAAAAACATACTTCAACACAAAGACAAACATATAAACAGCACAAGGCGACATACAAGTACACACACACAAACATACACAGACTTACATAAGCATAGACACACACATACGTATAGATAATCTAAAACCAAGAACGGGAAAACATTGAAGAGCGCAGGCTAAATACAGGCTAAATACGATACTTTTCTTAGATGGAGACATAATTACTGTGGCCTGATGAAGAATAAGAGCTGTTAAAGAAGTATTTTTTACAATGTCGTTTAACACACACACGAACACACACACGAACACACACACGAACACACACACACACACACACACACACAAACACACACACACACGCACAGTTTATAGATGTCTTACGGGGAAGAAAATAATGGAAAATCGGAAGTTGTTTCAATTATCAAAATCTAATAGAAATCACAATTTTGGCCCAGAAAAACGCAGGATTAAATAGGACATCCAAAATATAGTTTCCTAAATAGAGTAGTAGATAGATGGAATAGGTTGCCAAGCGACGTAGTACTAGTGATGTATAAATACCGTTTTTTGCGTTTTTTTGCAAAAAACATGGTTTTCAAGGGTTTTTTGTTTTTGTAGAATTAGCCCCAATTGTTATCAGATGTTGGATTTTAGTACATAGAAACGAGTTTAATTGACGTTTTGTACATCTTTACGTGTCTTATTTCAAAGATAGTTTGATAATAGTATACAAAAGAAAATATTTATCAATAAATACCTCAGGAGACTGTTTGAAAGTGCATCCGGGTCCGGTGGTTTAGGCTTTTTTCATTGAGAAAACCCATGTTTTTAAAGATGGCTTTAATTATGTGGATATTTGAAATAATTTGTCAGCAGAACAAAACAAATTCATTGAGTAATCATGTGTTTTTTTAAAAAGAAACCATGCTTTTTATGAAAAAATGCAATGATGTTTTTCAAATTGGTTTTAAATTCGTTTTATTAATGTACATATTCGGAAAATGTTGACAGCAGAGCAAGACAAGTTAATTGGTTGGTCAAGTGTTTTTTGACAAACATTTATTTAAACTAACGCTTTTTTAATGAAACAATGTTTTTTAAAACAGTATCAATGTAAGATAGATTTGATTGATGTACGTTCAAATACCTTCTGTATAGCAAGTAGCCTGCTGGTACGTATAAACGGCTGGTTAAACCACTTAATTTAAACTGTTCTTTTAAACCATGATTTTTTTCAAAATAATTTTTTTGAAAAACGGTTTTCGTAGATGTAGAGATTTTGAAAAAAATCGGCGGCAGATCAAGGAAATTTGAACCAAATTAATTGGTTTTTTATTAGTAACCTGTTTTAGAACTGGTTTTATGGATGATGGTTTCTTTGATTTAGTTATTTGTGTTCAAATACCTTTTTGTACATTAAACATATTTCCTCAGTGGTTTTTTTCCTACACGAAAATATTGCCCGTTTTTCTGGTCAGGATTGCCACTCTGATTAATGCGAACCGCTTTTATTCGTAGTCTCATTATGGACACTAAGTTTATGTGCATATTTGTAGTATTTGTGTAAATATTTGCAGTGTTTGTACTTTTATATTTGCAAATAATTGATCTGTTGAATGAAATGATGAAACTTATTATAATAAACGTAATTCATTTCTGGTAGGAAAAAGGTAATATGTAAGATACAATAAAAAATTATGCCACCTGTTGTTTTCTAAAACAGTTTCAGATTTTAGCATAAAAAACGGTTCTCAAACCCTGCTTTCTTACACAATGATTAACTCAATAATTGAATGCAAAAATTTACTGTACATAGAAGTGCCGCACAGTACCGTGCAAACAACGCTATTAGGGCTTTCAGACACATTATAACAATTATATTGTGCATATTTAATGATAATTCAATTTGATAGGGTCACTAATAGCATGAATAACCCATGTGTTGATAAAAAATAATTCATTTAACATCCCAAATATATCATTTCCATAATTTGAATTCTTTGCATGACTCTTCAAAAAAACAAAAAAATACGTTTTTTGGTCGAGGTTTTTTTGGCAAAAAAACGTTTTTTTTCAAATAAAACGTCGGTTTTTTAGGTCGAATCTCTACGTAGTACACCAACCAGCGACACAACTGTTTAAGAAGACATATGACAACTGGAAGGCGGCAGTCACGAGCCTGTCTGACTCATTACTGCGAGAACAACTAGTAAGAACAACTAGTAAGAACACACACACACACACACACACATACATACACACACGCACACACACACACACACACACACACACACACACACACACACACACACACACACAAGATATAAGATTAGGAACAAACGTAAATTGGCGATAATTCAGAGGACAGCGACTAAAATGGTTGATGGCATGTGTAGTTTGTCGTATGAGGAAAGACTAAAAGTGCTTGTTTACCATCTTTAGAACAACGTAGACTAAGGGGCGACTTGATTAATATTTTAAGACATAAAATAGGTATGCAAAAGTTAGATAGAAATAATTGTATAGTTTGGGATAATTCAGGCAAGAAGGGTCATGGAAAAAACTTAAAATGACTGGATGTTTGAGAGATGTTAAGAATTATAGTTTCCCATATACAGGTGTGTAGATGTCTGGAATCAGTTAGGGGAGGATATTACAGGAGCTAATAGCGTAGGAGCATTTAAAGAAAGACTGGATATTGTGAAATACTGGGAATTTCAGGGAAGATAGGTTACTAGAGGGTGGGTTGGATACAGGACAGTACGAGCACAGCTCATCTCCTGTGCTAAACAATTAGGTAAGAACAAATAGGTGAGTATAGACGTACATACGATCAGCCTACAACACATCACGCGATAGTTCATGTACAATCTATCAAAATAAGAGTTTGGCACGCCACACTATCATTGCATTCATCAGGCACGTGATACCCAGCCATGAGTGTGTCTGTCTGTGTGTCTGCCTGTGTGTATGCTGGGTTTCCGGCGGTGAGTGCGTCACATTTGTATCCACTTTTGTGTGCTCCACACACACACACACACACACACACACATACATACATACACACACACACACATTCCACTGCTGGTTCAGCACGGATACGAGATTTGATAGAATTAATCAACCGGAATATGTTTAGAAACATTGGCTTGACACTGCGCAGGCATGTTCAGCAGATACGCTTGGTTGAACAAGGATTGCTTGATATACATATCGACAAGTCAGCATCACTTCATGAGCCGTATTAAACTCAAGGACAACTCAGCAAATTACTGTATTTCTGCAATGGTAAAATTACCATCTTGTCTGTGTATATCTGTATATATATGTGTGTGTGTATCAGCTGTATTAGTCCACTATCAAACCACTGGGCTGGCTATTAATACACAATAAATATTCATGACGAATTCATGTTTCTTTTGCCCAAAAGTGCGCCTCCAAGACATGACTGATCATATAACTACTACGTTGTACCATGAGCGTAGATCCTGGGAGTAAGTGGGGTATATATTACCCCGCGACAAGTTGGTCGGGGTATATAAATATCCAATTATACCACCCCCGATAATTCTGCTGAGTTCAGCTTATTGGGTGGTATATTGTCGTCAAAATGAGCATAGCAAAAAAGTAACAGTACAGAAGATAGTGTGCACGCAATTACATGAAATATACATTTCATGTGGGCATATGTGTGTTGTAATTGACTAGGCTGAAAATAGTTGTTGGTTTCATGTAATTGACCAACTGAGTCAACTTTGAACAATAATGCTGAGATACTAAGACTGTCATTCTCCTCCCGAGCCTCGACACAAATCTACATCCCTGCGTTGTTCTCTGGCTGCCTCAAGCTTGATTTCATCACAAAAACTACTAATCAACCACTATTATTTCCAGATAAACAAACTAACATATGTTTTCCGCACTTCTATTCTCTATCTAACTTGTGATTAATCTTCAAAGAAATCCAGTAAGTCAGCCAGCAGAGAACTGCATGTTGCCGACGTCTGAGCTAGCCGATCTGATGAGAAAACGACAGCTGCTTAACGTCTTGTTAAAAGCTCTAATTCTGCTGGTTGTCTGCAGCCAATAAAACTGCGCATTGCAACCGGATATTGTGAGCAATCTGCCAGCTCATTTCTGTGTCCAATCATTTGATAACTAGAGGAATGGTCCATTAAGATCTGTGTCCAGATTACGGCGCACATCACGACCAAGACATTGTTCAAGTTGAAGTGTGCTGTTAGTCGGGCCAAAAACGTGCCGATACAATTGATTTCAAGTATAAATCGGCTGTGATATTATAGCACGCCGTCTGCATGCTTGTATATGCAATAACTCACCCATTTGACCGGCAAAACAGCTCGTCTAAATGCTCCATTTACAGCTGAAACAAAATGCTAGAACGCAACAGTAAATGACGTTTGAGCCAAGTCCATTGAAGGTGTTATAAAAGTTGGAAGTGATGTTGTAATGTGTTAATCGATACCGCACCAGCTCCAGCTCAGATGCAATGCGAGTGGTTATTTCTCAGACATATTTACCTGAAGATAGCCTCAAGTTTCTTGTTTGGCCATATATATATCATTGAGCAATTGATGAATTTAAACTCAACGCTAATTGTGACACAATTCCTAGGTAATTATTTGTATCTGAACAAAACTCAACCAAATGAACAACAAATTAGGCAACATTCTTTTGACATATATTTGACGTAATGCATATATTTGACAACAAAAACAACTCAACTCTAAGTTAAATTTAATTAACAAGCCTTGGTTATTATGATTGTAATCTAAAATTGTCGATTTGGAAACGTTACATATTACACCTATAGTGTACTCCGGATATTTGAGAGCCCCGGATATGAAGGATTATTTCTTTGGGCCCGTCTTCTATACTTTACGTGTAATTTTCCCCGGATAAAAGACACACCTTTTCTCCACTCCCGATAACTGTCCTATATGCGGAAACACTGCAGCTAAATACTGAGCATGAGAACAGGGAAACAAAACACAAGAAACATAAGATGACAGACACAGATAAAAATACTGCCTTTCTCTGAGCAGCTCGTTCTATTCATGATAATTCAGCACAAAATAATACACTGAAAAATATTGTGTGTGTGTGTGTGTCTCTCTCTCTGTGTGTGTGTGTGTGTGTGTGTGTGTGTGTGTGTGTGTGTGTGTGTGTGTGTGTGTGTGTGTGTGTGTGTGTGTGTGTGTGTGTGTGTGTGTGTGTGTGTGTGTGTGTGTGTGTGTGTGTGTGTGTGTGTGTGTGTAGATTTGTGTCGAGGCTCGGGGGGATGACAGTCATCATGTATTAGTGTTCAAAGTTGACTCAGTTCGTCAATTACATGAAATCCTCAGCTATTTTATGCCCAGTCAATTACAACACACATACCTCAATGAAAAGTATATTGCATACACACACACACACACAAATACTTGTCGTGTATTGTTACATTTTTGCCATGCTGATTTTGATGACAATATACCACCCAATATGAACTGTACTCAGCAGAATTATCGAGGTGTTTGGTGGTGAACTGAACTAACGACTGAACAACTGAAGGTGTTTGTGATCATTTGATCAGCTCGAATTTGTGATAATTTGATCTTGATAGCTGTCATTTGCCGGTCAACATTGGAGCGTGTTGGAATGTTGATATTTGATCAGTTGTAGTTGAGATGACAGTCTGAGATTAAGATGAAATACGCGCCAGTGAGAAGAGCATATTGTATACGATCTCCAAATTGATAATGCTATAGCCAGGTAAAAATATCTCAAAATATCGCAAAATGCAGTGGCGGCGCCAGGGGGGGCTAGTGCCAGCCAAAAATATGCCAAGCCCCCCATAAGCCCCCCCCGAAAATCATAATCATGGACATTACAATTTCTTACCACTGTAAATGAAGTCCTGTAATTTTGGTTCCAGTTCGATGACTGAATCAGTGTTCCCCAGTCTCTTATTATTATATCATGTAGTCAGCGTTCGAGTGTAGCTCTTCATGCTTGGCCAAGCCACTATCTCGCTAGCTTCAGATCTTCGCTGCAAAGACACTTGAATAGTTGGTATCAATGCTGGTGGGTAATAGTTGGTATCAATGTTGGTGGGTAATAGTTGGTATCAATGTTGGTGGGTAATAGTTGGTATCAATGTAGGTGGGTAATAGTTGGTATCAATGTAGGTGGGTAATAGTTGGGTAATAGTTGGTATCAATGTTGGTGGGTAATAGTTGGGTAATAGTTGGGTAATAGTGGGATAATAGTTGGGTAATAGTTGGGTAATAGTTGGGTAATAGTTGGGTAATAGTTGGGTAATAGTTGGGTAATTGTTGGGAAATAGTTGGGTAATAGTTGGGTAACAGTTGGGTAATAGTTGGGTAATAGTTGGGTAATAGTTGGGTAATAGTTGGGTAATAGTTGGGTAATAGTTGGGTAATTGTTGGGTAATAGTTGGGTAATAGTTGGGTAATAGTTGGGTAATTGTTGGGTAATAGTTGGGTAATATCTGGGTAATAGCTGGGTAATAGTTGGGTAATAGTTGGGTAATAGTTGGGTAATAGTTGGGTAATAGTTGGTATCAATGCTGGTGGGTAATAGTTGGG